>JAMKCH010021068.1:0-20792 GCA_023653785.1 Ophioderma brevispina
TAGGGGTGCTTTTTAGACCGATCAAATTACTTGTACTTGTTTACGGTACTTTTTGACACTCCTTGGTCATGCATGATATTCTCTTGTCAATGACCAGTACCCCCCCCCCCCCAGGATCTGGAGACCTAAATAGTCTATCAGTCTATAGTCTAGTCTATTTAGGGGTGTGGGACGTTTAAAATGTGGAACAGTTTGGTAAAAACATACTAACCCCCCCTAAAAATGATCCTTTTCTCATCACTAAAAAAGTGAACTTTCTTGTCAAATTTCCTCTACAACTTTTGGGCCCTTTTATGACAAAATAACAATAGTGGACCTTTGCCCCTTGTGTGGATTTAGTGTGTGTGTGTGGGGGGGGGGGGGGGGGCGACCACGACCTGCTGCTGATCTCAGGATATTCTCAATCTCCATACTGCCAGTGCCCACGTTCATGAACAAAACTCATAAGCTTAGTGTATGATTTGAATGGTTTTGTAACAAGTATATCATCACTTTGGGACTATTGGCATACTCTACGGCACAGAGTTTAAAATGGTTTCCATCTGATCTTTTGGCCTCAAACAATTTCTGGTCTTAAAAATCTTCCAGCTAAAATGCAAACAGTGCACAATCTGACAAATTGAAATTTCGCCATATAGATATAATGTGCTATATCTAGTAGTGTTCTGCATGCAATACCTGTCATGATACCGTATGAATGAACCCATCGATCTTAACAGTTTTCTCCAAAAGGTCTGTGACAGGGATTTCCCCAGCTAGGCTAATGTAATGTAATATGGTGATGATCCATTATAACACATGATAATTGTGGAATCGATCAAAGGATCTATACCTCAGCAAGTGGATGTTTGTCCTCCATTATGGTATGCCAAAATGGTTATATCATCTTGCTGGTTTATGGCATACACTCTGTACACTAAGACCAGGGAATAAAGATTCAATGGTCAATGAAAAGGTTTTTGTCAAAGAAAAAAGCTAAATTGAGATAACAGTGTTGTTTAGATCACTTAATAAAATTATGTGAACTTATTGGTGGAACAAGAATATAACATCTATGAATGTTAGCTAAGTGACAGCAGTAACAAATAATGTTTCCATGTTCTGGCACTTTTTTATGGAGAAAACCGCAATTTGGTAGGGTAGGAGGAGGACTCTAACTGATATTGGCTTGAGACTATATCTCTAGTATTCAGGGTTATACGTGAAAAAAAGATTTAAAGCATCATACAAATGAAGAAAATCGCCAATTTTGTCTGCACACTTTTTACAAACTGTGTAACACAATAACAATGGGCATTAATAGCAGCTATGATGCATAGGGATTGGGTATAGGCGGGGGGGGGGGGCTCTCAACACCCCAAGACCATACAAAGACTGGGGTCCATACTTTAGCCTTCTTGTAAATCAACAACCCCTTTCTTCATGACAATTTTGGTTATAGCAATGGGTCGGGTTTTTTTCAAAATTTTCTAAAATTTGTTCGAAATTAGCAAATTTCCTCTATCTTAAGTAAAAATTGTCCAAATTGCTTAAATATCAAAATTTTGAGGAAAAAAGAGCAAATTGGGGTTAAATTTGGCCCCAAAATTTTCATCTCTGGTATGCTGGGTCCAACTTTTTTGCCAAAAATGTATAGCTATGGGTCCTACTTCCAGACTCTCGGAGGCATGTCCCTCCCCAAACCAGACCGGATTATGGTCGACTCTAACTTGAAGCTTGCTTACAGACTCTTCAGGGTCTCCGGATGGAAAGAATAATTAAAACATTGTACATATGACTGAATCTAGATAACTAGTATACTACTTTTTTCTCTGAAGTTCGCATCGTGGTTATTCATGGTAATAACAATGATTCGTTGCATGGATTTGGTATAGACTACATCGATCATTTTCTCTTGCATAGTTTTTACAAAACACTTGGTTTACATTAGCCTGGTATTAAAGGCAAGAAAATACATGTGTTGTGTTATGTTGTAGGTTTCATTCTACATTCAAGCAGAGTGTTACAGATGACTGCATTATGCAGAAACTTGAGGCCTAACTCTTGCTTTGACAGGACTGGGGTCTGCATAAGCCATTTTTATGCATATCATTGTCTCTAATTAGGTTATTTGCATATACACGAAACAAAAGGTCATATAACAAACTAAAATCACATACAATGTTTCCTTGTGAGATTTGCCACATTTTGGTCCAAGGTCGATATACTTTTGTGACCCAATGTGACCTTTTTGACCTTTGACCTTGTATGAAGGTCACTTAAGGTCAATGGAAAAATGGCAACATCGAATTTCTGAATAGTCAGACCCAGAGTATACGTTTTTAGTGGGTGCCAACAATTAACATGAACTTCACCAAATTTTACATAGGCCCCTCCACTATACACAACATAGTTGATTTACAGTAGTGCCCTGCATATAACAACCCGGATAACAATATGGGTCATTTCATGAAGTTGACCTCGGTGTCCCCTGTCGTTCGGGACATCGTTAACCTAGCTTGATTTGGCTTAATAATGAACATTGGGTCAAAAATGAAAGTTTTTCTTAAATTTTATAGTATATGGTATTCAGCTGCTGTCAGGATGTAACATAGTGTCCCCAGGTTGACATTTGTTACATCGTGACACATTTCTTCCTATTTACACCATGTCTAATTATTTTGAAGCTCTCCAAATTCCTTCAAACCACCGAATGAAAGTTGTGAATAAGAGTTTATCAAATAGGGTCACTATTTGATACAAATCTGAAAATTCCATCAAATGTCACCTTTGAGGCCCATTTTCGTGAAATGACCCATATAATACAAAATGGAAATCAAATATATTTAATAATCGCAAAATACAATACTTTTAAGGGTACCATCATAATTTTAATCTTTTTTGAAGTTTCATTTTAAAAACGGCAAGGGAATCTGAATTTGTATCCGTGAGATAGTTCCAGTACACTTCCCTTGTATTGGAACTTTGGAAGGCACCTTTCCATAATTGGTGTACATTGAGGGATAAAGAGATGGCCAGAAGAGCTGCTTCTGTGATTATTGCACAACAGGTTACCCTAAATATTTAAATTGATCAGTGATATAATTTGGGGTCAGGTTGTAACAGTATTTAACATCATGCACTCTGTTGCATACGTTATACGATCACAAATATCCATGAAATAGGATATGGAGCATTTCCTTTATAAATATGGTTCCTAAAGGGATCATCCAAAATGAATTCTCATTGTAATATTTTGGAGAGTTTCTGAAGTTAACATAATTTACCCTTTTCCAGTTTCTTCCATTCGTCTGGGAAGAAAAAAAAATTCCATTGACGATAGGTAAATAGAAATACAAAAAAAAAAGCACCTAAGTGACTTGAAAAGCAAAAAATGGCCATTTATTTACTAGGGCCCACTCCTACTATTAATGTTTTAGCATAGATAAGCAGTTTGTGATTTTAGACCTTAATGAGGCACAAGTCAGTTTCATCAGACTTCATTCTAAACTTACATCCTCTCTTATGGCAAATCACACATACTCCCCGTCCCCCAGGGTGTCACTCTTTGACTTGGTTGATTTTATAGAACCACACAACATTGGTTTTTGTACGTGGAAGTAGATTATAAAACATTTTGATTTGACAATAAGATTAGTATTATTATTTGTAATTAGTTAATGATTCATTCTATAAATAATGACCATTTTCACTGTACTAAATATTCTGTACTTTTGTAGTTACTTGAGGTGAGTTAAAATTTATATAAAAGCCATAGAGATTTCATTAGATCATTCATAATGCAGTTATCAGTATTTAATTAAGATAATTCAGTCATGCTTGAGTACGTGTGAGTGTTTCTGAAATTATTAGCCTTTGTTGAGCCATCTAGAAAAAGGGAAAGTATTTTGCTGGCATAGTATTATATTATTCAAATTACAGACTGACGTAAGTCTTGAAATACTTCAAGCTAATCTCAAATACAGAGCGTTTTTTTAAAAAAAACGGTCCCAGGACTAAGGTAATAAACCGACTACAAAGCTTTGTGGGACATTCCAAGTCATTGTCAAGAAAACAGGCCAGAAAAAAAAATCCACTACGAGTGACATTCATGTGTGAAACAGTGATTATTTCCAGTCTTGTTTTTTTGGGTATGACAAATGGTTTGTTCCCACGGGTTCCATAGGGCCCACTGTTGCTGCCCCAGGTCAAAATTCCAGTTGAAAGTTGTTCATTTTCCGGGACGGAAACTAACTGGTTTCACGGTTTTTAAAGTTTGTTGTAACTGGTCTACGGAGTTACAAAATGGTCAGTAAAAAACCTAGTTGTGCATTGTTCCATTTTCGTAACGGAATCAACGATTCAAATGGATCAAAGGGCATATTCAACTGGGATCAACTGGATTTCAACTGGCTCCAGTTGAAACCAGTTAACTGGGTAACTGGAAGGAAATTTAAAAAAAAAATCCAAAATTACAATTTCCTACAGATACAGCCGAATGTGAACATAGATAGGTACACAGGATTACTAAGGTAACGGTTCAGATGATATCAAAATCTCAACTTTTTTAGGTATGTCAGGGCAGGTTGTGATCACGAAATGCTGATACCTTTAACGGAATAAAGCACATGATCATGGTATTGCAAAGAGGTATGTAAGTAATTATGCCTTTGTTTGGAATGAACTAAAATTCCTCAAAAGTATTGTTGCAGATGGTCTTGAAAGAAATACAATGATTGTCAACTTTATTTATTGCATTACAGGTCAGTAATAGGATACAAAAATGTCAAGAAAGATAAACGGACATCAGGATCTTGAAAAAAAAACATCCCTAATTACTAGCCCCATGTGGCTGAAGGATTTTTGAGGGATCACATGATCTTAGAGTGAATTTCCCAAAACTGGTTGCGTCTGAGCACAACCCAGGGGGCTCACTGTCATAGCGTGTATGTACTGGGCAGGTGAACAATCAAGACCCTTTTTCAGGAACCTGTGGCTCTCTTACAAGAAAGGCTCATCTTTTCAACCCTCCTGTTCAATAAGCTGTTGTTCTTTTACAGTACATTGTGTACTTTTCAGAAATATTTTGCATTTTTGAGCAGAATCTTTATTATTTCTCACTTTGTTATTCAGATGTAACCGGTCTGAAGTTTAACCGAGGACACCAGAAGAACTGCACCAATCACCTACGTGTGGACTGATTTTTGAAGCCCAGCTAGAATAAACAGTATACATAATGAATCTATAGTGATATATTCTGAGTGCCTGATGGAGAGTGTGGCTTGGGGATTAAACAACATGATACGTAGGCTTCAGGACAGCAAGGACCGTTGGGTGTTGTGGTTTAAGGACACTACAGTCAAAGTGATATTGATACTTCTACTGGTTACCTTACAACTCTGGATATCCATTTTTCTCTATGGAAGTTTCTACTATGCATATATGCCAACAGTGGCTCATTTAAAGCCAGTTTTCTTACAATTTCACAGGTTTGTTGTGAGGCTTTATTGTCCCTGCCAAACAAGTTCGGAATGGGGGGGGGGCTATAGAATGAATAGCATCCATGTGTATGTGTGTCCATTCGTTAGTCTGTGATAAAAAATGTTAACCCTGGAACATTTGGCCATATCTTTTTTTTCTAGTGAGTTATGGATGGAGTACGTTCATCGACGAGTTATGTTTTTGTGGGCCACCAACATAGCTGACAGGACCACTTAGCAATATCCGTTGTGCGTGTGTATACATGTGTGGATGTATGTATGCGTGTGTGGATGTGTGTGTGTGTCACTAAATTGTTAAGTTTATGGCCGTTTTCTTACTCGCGTGGTAGCCTATACGGCACCTACACTGGATCTACCGTGGCAGCTACTGCACAGTACACACCGGCCAAGTTGCGATGCAGTAGCTGCAAGATAGGGCTTCCAAAGTACAGAGTTATTAGGTATACACTATAGATGAGTTGACATGTGACGTCAACACCGGGCAACGAACAAAGCACTGCCCGGCAGTATGTGTGAGCATATGCAGGGCTTGTGCTTTTAAAATTCGCGCTCAATCAGGCGTGATAAGGCTATTGAATGCTGTAACTGTAAGTAGATATTCTTTGCACCTCTAACGTGTCAGTAAACCAGGTGCTAACTTGTGTTTGTAAACATTGATGTAAAACTCATCTATACAGTGGTGTGTCATCTCTACAGTACCTACCCTGATGGTTACCCTGTAGTTGCCCACTAGGTGGAGAGAAGGTGGATATGTTGTAGACAGTACCGGAGTAGACACGCAGCTACCACGTAGCTACCTCACGGTAACTAGGATGCCATTTTGATAGTGGACGAAATGAGGGCTCTATACAGTTTGTCTCAGTTTAGCATTTTTGATCATTTTTTTAAGGAAAATCATTACGAAATTCAAATTGGGCATCATCAAAAACCCCCATATTCACGCACTTTTAATAAAAAATGCAAATATGTGCCAAAAATATCTAAAAACCCAAATTGGCCATGAGAAATACCACGCAAACTGAGAGCCGGTGTGACCACATAGCTACTATGCGATGGGGGAGACAACCGCTGTGTGTGCACTATCCGTCTTTGTGGCAAAAATACACGGAATCCTAGCTGGCGAGTGTACGTCTACTAATTAGGTAATCCATGTCTACTCGGTAGTAGCTGCGCGGTAACTACCATGAAGAAATTGGCCGTGTTTTTTCACCTCCCTTGAAAAGTTGAAATTTAATTCGAACCAAACTTGTGTCATATGTTGATGAGGTCAAAGGTCACTTACCAAGGAGGTCATGTGAGGTCGAGTTGAAATAGGCTGGGCAGCCCACCTATATTCTTTGAATATAGCAAGCGCAAGCCGAGAGCCACAGAATTCCAGTGTAGAGTTATTTTGTGGGGACTTATGATAATTAATGCAAAAATGGTGCAAATTGATTTTGGTTGGTGGAAGGAAATTGCATGATTTAAAAGCGCAACAAGAGATTTTGAGGCACCCAAATATTGTGTCATAATAGTAATTTCATATAGATTAGACACTCAATAGATTTCTTACCTTGTATTTCGCTACAAAAATGTCTTAAAAGTGAGAAAAAAGGCGATTTTGATTTGCTTATATTTCAATGTAAAACATATGCTGAATTTCATATTTGCTCCTATATGAAATGAGAAATTTCACAATTTTTGTATCAAAGAAACATTTCTCAGCTTAATCCCTTCAGATGGGGATATTTTTGATGAAAAGCCTTACATCAGGGCAAAAATCAGTACTTTCAATTTTTTAGGGATGTCTGATATGTGAAATCTCTCGTTGCACCTTTAAGTAGGGTGCTCAAGCAGTTCCTCAGCAGTTCAGGGTTTAAGGGAGTGTTGGCCAGAATTAAGGGGGTGGTCTGTTGTAGTTTAAGTTGTCACTTCTTTAATAGTGATCGCAGCATTTGCGGGGACATAATTTTACGCATTGCGTAAATACGAGTTTACCTTGTAATATTGCCATTGCTCAAAGGTTTAAATTATGTGCAAATTATAGGGAAATATAGGGAACTTCAAAATGGGTAGCATTTTGCTATGCTAAACAGGGGAATTTGCACACTGAATATAGCTGTAGAATAACATAAAATAGAGGCAGAAGAGGACCAAGCCCATTATGTCAAAATTCCTTCAGCCATTATATTACTGGATAGTCCCTGAATACACACCATAATCACTCAACTCCAAGTTCCTTTAACATGATATAATTCAAAATGATTTTCCATGGTGAGCAATTTTCATTTAATTTCATCTTTAATTGCCCTTTGGGAAACAACCTCAAATGCTTATCTTTTGTGTGGTTATCTACAAATATTAGCACAGCTAGAGTATTTTCCCCCTGTTCCCACAAAATGAGCACATGCTTGCTATATATTAACTTTATGAAATTGGTAGCATCATAACTGGTTGGTTGGAAACCTGTTATAGCAAAGAATTTACACCCAGTTGTTGACTTTTTGACATTTCCAACTCCTACAGCAGAATCATTGGAATACTCTGGTAAACTGATTCGCATGGGTTGTGGTGCCAAGTGAATAGCTTACATTATGACCAAAGTTGGTTTGAAAAGGTTCTGGCAAATTTTTAAACTTTGACCGATTTCTCCCTGCAAAAGGACTCAGTCAGGGGCACTCTTTATTATCAATGGAAAATTTAATATTAAAGTGGTTTGTTTAAGTTCAGAAATGCAATATTTTGCATTCTGTGATTAACGTTCACACGTCCTGCAAGTGAATGCAAATACCTTGCAAATTAGCACATTGGAATATTAGAATTCATGGAACTAAATGCTGGTAGTGTTTTTTGCCGTTAAGTATGTTGCCTTATCTATAATTAGCCAAAATAATTAGTATAACTCAGCAGATCCTCTTTTAAGTCAAAATTCTGTTCGCAGTCCACATCGCAAATTTACTAGAATGACAAACTTTGCCAAAATTTCATATTGTGGTTCCCATACTTGAAATAGTAATGTAGTGTGCTCTTTTATATTTTTAGTTGTTTGTTAGCTTAAAAAAACTGGAATGTAACGATAAGTGCTTTAGTTTTGAATTCTTGTCTCATAAAATCTAAAATTTTTTCGTTTTGTTTCAGTACTTTTGACAAATTCAGTGGGTCTGAATCATGTCCTTTTCCACACACCAATGCAAACACTGGGCAGTCTCCTTCACACACGGGTAAGTTAAGTGAGTATTTCCATAGCAGATTTGGTGGCAAAATGATCTGTATTTCGGGAGGGGGGGGGGAATAATCACACAAAACTGTGACATGCTATTTCCTTTGCTAGGGCCTGAGTGTTTCCATGGTTGTTAATTAGTGGTGTTTCAAGACCACAATTCAAGACCATAGATGCTCTGTTTTAGGCTGACCTTACATGTATGAAACAAATATGGGTGTAAGGATGGGCACTTTCAAACCCAGGGACATTCTGTGACAGAGGGGCTTCCAAAGATAGTTTTGGTTATAGGCAGCCAAATTTTTTTTTTTGCGTGACAAATTTGGAAAATTTTTTCCCCAAAATGGGATCTTTGGGTGAATTTTTAGGCCAAATTTTTCTAAAAATAGAGGACTTTTGGTTTGAAAATTTTCAAAATTTCCCCCAAAAAGGGGTCCTCCCGCAGAACTTTGAATGTCCACCTAAGTAACATTGGAGATATTTCATCTTAACACAATTTAAAGTGACAGGAGGATATTTTTTTAGCATAGCAAATTTCTAAATTTCCTCCTCAAATTTCTCAACTTTCACTGGATCGGTTGTAGATGCGGGCTAGGCCTACCGAGAACGTTTCGAAGGTTTTGTTTATTAGACAAACAGGTGCAAAAGAAACGCGCAAACCTTGTTTTGAACATGCCTGCTATCGTATCGTTCCCCATAGAAACCCCGCTTTGACTTACTGTCGTGCACTACAGAAAACTACTAAATCATCTTTATATAAAGACCGCGTATTCGGCTTATTCACTGCAAAGATGACATAATACATTGGTAAGCATATTCCAATATGTAAAAAAAATGGGGTTCGAGAAATTGTTGGGGCCTTCTTCCTGGAAAATGCTCCTGCATGTGTCTTTACATTGTGAAGCCGTATCTATATATCTTATGGCTTTTTTACACATGCTCATGTATGTAAATTATATCAAATTGTGTGTCACACTGTGGGTATTTGCTGGATAAGTAAATTGAAAGTACTTGGCAATCACCTAAGGTAACAACTTCTTTGTAAGAGTTTGTGCACATTTTGAGATGATGGCATCTCGCGTCAAACAAAATGTTAATCAAGCGGATGCACTACGTGGTTTATTTGGCATGGATGAACCAGGGGGTAACATGGGGAATATTCATAGAATCAGAGTACATATTTCAAAGAATGTTTATCACATATCGAGCGTCTTTGGATATATTTTAGTTGTTGAATTATTTAAAGATAAAGTACAATTGTCTCATATAATGTTTATCACATATCAAGGGATAGTAGAGGGCATGTAGTTTTTGTTTGAAAATACTTCTGTGCAAATTGATACAAAGCTTCACATTTTATGTTCTGATTATGATACTGTTTTTTCTTTGTAATCCTTTGGTTTCCAACAAGCTTCTAATGAGAGGTCAGAAGTACAACGGTTCACTAGATTTGGAATGCCACATCACCGGTGAATGAAGTTCTTGGTGAGAGTCTAATTACATTTCTGGCATGACCTACGAATATTTTTACGTTGATACTGATAGTTGGGTGTCTTCTTTTTGTGAGGAAGACACATAGGGATCACTTTGTGCTCTGTTGTTGTCTGTTGATGATGATGTTGTTTGTTGTTGTCAGGGCCATACACAGGATTTATTTGGGGGGGTGCGGGACTTTGAAAAAGTGGACCTTTTTTCGAAAAAGTGGACCTTTTTTGCTAAAAGTGGCCCTAACCCCTAAAAACATCCTTTTTGGGACTTTTTGAACATTTAATCAGTCACCAAAAAGTGACTTTCTTGTCAAAATTTCTCTATATTTTGGTTCTTTTTATCAAAAAATCAGCAAAAGGTGGACCTTTTACCCCTTTTGTGGAATTTGCACCCCCCCCCCTGCGTACGGGCCTGGTTGTTGTTGTCTGTTGTTGTTGTCTGTTGTGAAAAAGGTTAACATTTGCCTGTAATATCTGCATACTTCAATGGATTTCAACCAAACTTGATTCATAGGTGCAACATAGGGTCCTTCATTTGTTGATGAGGTCAAAGGTCACATACTAAGGTCAAAGGATGCAGATTTTTTTTACAGAGTTGTGATTTTTCTATAATTGAGCTTAGCTATTTCACAGAGTGATTAGTGTGTGGACAAGCATTGTGTACATGCAAAAAACATGATTTGTTAGAAAATTGAAGGTGCCATCTTCAGGAAATATCTGAGTCAGCCTATAAGGGATAAGCAGCAGTTAGTTAGTTAGTTAAACCAAAGTTTTAAATCCGGTTTTATCCCCGCTAACAGGGGTGGCCGGATACACCTCACACTCAGCAATACTGCTGTGTGAGGATTTATTGGAGCAAAAGATAATTGACCGGATGCCCTTCCTGACGCCAATCCACAGTTTTTGGTGGTGGGCCTAGCCTTTGGGCAACCAAACCCACCATGCAAGGCATCATGTGCTGGATGGCTGCCATTAGCTCTCCAGAGCCAATGCCCTTGTAGGTAGATCTTCTTTTCATTCTACCAGGGTAACCACAATCCTCAAAAAAATTGTTTGAACACTTTTTTGTCTATACATGTAAAACGCTCCCGTGCACCCACATTCAATGTTGGGAAATGTCAATGTCTTGTTCAGTTCGCCAAATTGTATCAACATTGATTCGGGGAGGAGGGCAGGGGCGCCTGAGTCTGCATCATTTTACATCCTCAAATCAAAAGCAATCACATTCGTAGGTTATTCACAATTCAAGCACTGATTTGGACTTCGGTAAATGCAGCGTTCAAAGAACTTTTTTTCGATGATTTCAGCTACCCTCCTCATCAGATTTCCTTAGAAATCCAATGGGGGTGACGGTTTAGCCGCCGTCAGCTTGGCCCTGGGACAGGTAGTACTGGTTAACAGGATAGCAGGCCCTCAAAGAGAAACCCGACCTGACCTGACATTGAAAATGTCAGTAAAGCAGTAATGTACTAGGACAATGTAGTAATAGGATACTTGTTGTAATTTGCTGAAAAATAGAAACTCATGTAATTTCAAAACAAGGTTTTAAAAATTCTGAAAAATTATTTGAAAATGATGACTAATGTCGTATTTGCTAGTTTGAATCAATTCTGATACTAAAAATTAGCTTAACCCCTGGGCACTACCACATTTGATACAATCTGTCTGATTGGCTCATTACAGGACACAACACGAAGTAGCCCTCTCAATAACCAAGCAAACTCGTGCCTATTCTCTGCTGTAAACCATATTAACATTCTTACAGTATCTAATCAGAATAGAGTATAGATGCCAATAGATCGGCAGGTAGGCCCAGGGGTTAATAGTAAGGTTGTATCTTAAAGATGTTGTTATCATTATTTCGTTTATTTACACTCTGTAGGTGTGTTCATGGTAAAACTGGAATTCTTTTCATACCAAGAAGAGACCATCTTCATCGCCCGGCCTTTGTGAGTATGCATGCAGTCTAGTAGAATGTAAAAGGGATGCCACTCCTCTCGTGATGAATCCAGTGGCCTTTGCTACTGGGATACACTGCCTAAAATAAATTTTAAAACTGATCAGTATTAATTTTTTTTTCTCAATTTTTAAAGCTACTACTGAAAGCATCATCCACTGCTAGCAAAGACTGACTTGCCTGAAAATACACCTGGCCCAAAAAGTATCTCGCATGTTTTTCGATCAGAATTATGCCAAAGACTACCCCTTTTGAAAGTTTGGATATAGCATTTTTATTGTCTAGGCTTGCTCTTTCATTTAACCCTCGCTTGTAAAAAGCGTGCAAAAATAGCTGAGAGTGCCCGAAAGACGCAAACCCCTAAACCAAAAGTTGCAGTTTTTGGATTTTTCAATGGTCACTGTGTGGTACAATGCAATAATATGTGTGTATTGATTTTACACAAAGAGGTTTTCCGACTGAATGAGCGAGAAAGCCTACTTGCAATATTGATTGTGGTCCGCGTGTTCGTGTCCCAGTACACTGCAATGCCCATTGAAAAATCAAAAACTGCAACTTTTGCTTTTGGGGGTTTGCGTCTTTCGGGCGTTCTATCTCAGCCATTTCTGCACCCTTTTTTACAAGCCAGATATTAAATGAAAGAGCAAGACCTAGACAATAAAATGTATATTTCAAAAACTTTCAAAATGGTAGGACTTTGGCACAATACTGATCGAAAAACATGCCGAGATACTTTTTGTGCCAGGTGTATTTTCAGGTCAATGTCAGTCTTTGCTAGCCATGTGAGATGATGCTTTCCAGTAGTAGCTTTAAAATTTGAGAAAAAAAATATTTGGTGGGACAACAGGGTGTTTGATGTCCTATTGTTTTAAAGAAACATAAGACAATGGTGAACTAATTTTGATAAAAAAACTTGCATGTTCCCAATGACAGAAAATTATTATATCATTAAAAAAAGAGTTTATAACCAATAGAATTGATGATCTTGTAAGCACATTGTATTCTTATCTAGCAGTAAGTAATTAAAGCACACCTTGAAATTGGGCTTTCATACAGGCTGAATCCGGGTGTTAGACTGTAGACTTTTTCCCACAAAATTGATTTCACCTGAAAGGTTAACTTAAATTTTGAGGTAGGGCTACATTAACATTCTGCATTGGGATTCAGTAATAATGAGGAAATTATAGTATTTATTTTTCTGCATTTGAATAAATTTGTGGCGCAATTCGTGGAACTGAAGCTCATTAATTGTTAGTGGATGTTGGACAGAGCAGAGGTATTGGGTTCTAGTGTTTTATTGTTGCAGGGCCATGATCAGGTTCGTTCTCCGGTTTTGAAGTTTTTAGAAGTGTTGGTGTATTCGCCTTTACTGCTAACTGGATATGCTGAAGAAAAACAACTTCTGACAATCACTTTATTAGAAGATTTCATTGATAATTCTGTAAGTTACTTAATTTTGTCTGTTTGATTATGGAAGCATCTTAGCAATTTTAGGTTTAGCAAAGTTCAATTACACACAAAATGGTCTACAAACTTAAAGAGACATGAGGCCATTTCCAGAAAGAAGTGCCCTCAATTTTGTTAAAACCCATGTTTTTTGCATATTTGGAATGCTTGCCAATGTATTAGATCACACCTATAGTGCATAAGCTGAATATGTCATCTTTATGAAATCAGATCATTACGATGATGATTTAGAATGCTTTTCTATAGGGAAGATTACAATAGCAGGCATGTTCAAAACATAGTTTTGGTTTATTTTTGACTTCTTTATCCAATAAACTTTTTGAAATGTTCTCAGTAAGTGTTCTACATCCGATTTAATGCAAATTGAGAGAAATTTGTATCCTCAAAAAATCTCTTGTGCCTTTAAATGTGATAAATTATTAAGTAGATCTTTAAACTTTACATGTATATCGAGGGTTGACAAACAAAAAGACTTACTTTTTGTCATTTTGAGATTTTGGCATTAAAATAATCTGTAATACACAGATTCTTAAAACCACACAGCTGTAACCTAAAGGTGCAACATGAGATTTCAAATAATGGGTGTCCCTAAAAAATGTGAAAAATCTGATTTTTGCACTAGTGTAAAGCTTTCTATAAAAAATATCCCCACTTGAAAGGATTAAGCTGAGAACTGTTTCTTTGGTACCAAAATAGTGAAATTTCTAATTTCCTATAGGAGCAAATACAAATTCAGCCTATGTTTTCTATTGAAATATAAGCATATACAAATCACCTCTTGTTTTCATTTTTAAGTTATTTCTGTAGCTAGATAAAGGGTAGGGAATCTATTGAGTGTCTAATCTATATGAAATCACTACATATCAAAGAAAATATGGATGACTTGAAATCTCTCGTTGCACCTTTAATTCAGTTTCCTGTTGCATATGAAACACAATATCACTTTGCCTCAGTGGAGTACACTTTTGGTTCCTTAACTGTTATATTTTAGAGTTAAGGACTTCTGTTTCTCAATCATCTTTATTGTTTTTGCTAGTACCAAATTTCCATGTTTCCATATTCACTAGACCAACATTTCCCAACCGGGAGCTTGCCGGTGAATGAGAAAGGTGTCTCAATTTTCATTTAAAAAAATAGAAAAGATTTCATAAAAGGAAAGGTCTTCTGGTAAATTTACCATGAACATTAGATTAACAAGCGTGGGGAGAGAGTGTTGTAAAGTTTTTTGGTTGTTGTTTAAAACTTTAAAAAAAAAAAAAAAAAAAAAAAAGCAAAAAAGGTTGGAAAACCCTGACTAGAGACCAGGGCCTTGGAACCTCATGTCATCGTGCTCACCTGCAAATGCAGTTCCACACCACCTGCAAACAGACTCGGGCGATGAACAATTGTTTCCCTAGAATCATGATAATGTTGAAA
The DNA here is from genome assembly GCA_023653785.1 of Ophioderma brevispina. Lineage (NCBI taxonomy): Eukaryota > Metazoa > Echinodermata > Ophiuroidea > Amphilepidida > Ophiodermatidae > Ophioderma > Ophioderma brevispina. The sequence continues at coordinate 15,007 of JAMKCH010021068.1, forward strand.
CTTCGCCCATTGCACACTATGGGATATCCCAAACGATTTTTGACTCTTGACCCAAATCATATAGTTCACAATTAAAAATTACTAGCACTTTTGCTATTACAGCTGCATCATAATAAAAATATAAACACAATCCACTTATTAACTAGTATTTTAACTTACACTCACTTGCATGGTGCTACTTGTACAACGTACAACAAAGCATCCAATGTACCCACATTGCATTCATTCACCCAGAGTAACTGAGACCAAAGCCTGGCATGATGTCTTCGTCAATTTAAAAAAATCCATCGTTCATGATCACTAAAAAAATGAAGAAAGAAAGTACTAATAAGACTTAGAGGATATTTAGTACATAAAAATGATATGAACATTAAAAAAAGCAAATTTTATGCCGAACATGTGTTTACATTTCAACAAATTGGCAAATTTAATGATAGGCATGTTAAAGGCACTATCACGTGATTGCTAAACCAGGAATTCAAAAAAAATATCAAAAATTCAGATTGGGCATGGTTCAACCCGGTATGGGAGCTTAACACACCCTGTGAGGCTAAGTTCTGAAGCAACTAAGAGGAAAAATCGTGATGTTTTAATCATTACTTTCGTACAGACACTTACTGCAATCATTAACTTGGAATGGAGGATTCAAATCTTTGAACACTGCGCGATGTTTTCTTCCTTTTTCGCCAAGTTTATTCAGTTGAAAAAAAATAAAACCTATGAGAATTTGACAGACATATCCTTCAATTTTAATCCTTGCCAAATTAAAAATATTTTGATCTTGGGTGAATCAGCTGAGGCTTTTAATCAATTGTCATTTTATGACTTTTTGTCGTGAGTCTAGCTATTGTTTCCTATTGTTCACTTAAATTAAGTTTTCCATAATTGTTATGGAGAATATCACATCAAAGTTCAAGCCGGACTTCTTCAAAAAGTGGAATTAGATAAAAACTGATTATGGAGGGTTGGTAAAGTTAAACTGGAGGTAGGTAAAAGAAGCGTGACCTCTCATTAAAATAGTATTTGTGACGAAACTCTAGAAGAAAACAATTTTGGTTTTTCCGGTTGTGTGCTGCAGTTCACCTGTAGTAGTGATAAATTACATCTGTTCAAGTTTGGCCAGCATGTTAAAATGGTATGGTGTACCTAGGTAGAGGCATAGCTCTCACAGATAATTCATCTGCCAATTCAGAAATTATTTAACCTTAATTAACAGCAAAAGAGCCAGGAGAAAATAAGCCATCACTATTGCAGACTACACAAAAAGGACCCCCATACAGTACAGAGTGCTGCTGGTTAAACAGTTGAAATTGATGCACCCCACCCAGGTGGTATGGTTGACAAATACCCAGATCTTTCAATGGTTTATTCCCTGGTGATGATGACTCTCTGTAACTCTGGCAGCCTTGAATGGGGAAGGAAATTAGGCCCCAAAAAACAAAAGTTGTTGCCTGAATTGTGTGTTGATGGGTATTATTTATTTATTTATTTATGACATATTCGGCTAAGAACATCAAAATTGAAAAATTACGACATATCAAGAAAATAGAAACAATTAAAGAAAATAAAAAATTTAAAATTAAACTTGCCTCAGTGAGCTAGCCAGGAGGGAAATCAGGAGAGAAAACGCTGTATCAAAGGAGGTGATTCCTCCGAAACTCACTGAGGCCAAAGCCAACCCCAACCACCCCCCAACACAATTGATAAAATACAAAATATTTGAATATTGCAATCATTTTATTTAATAAACAAGAACGCAGCCAGCCATATTTATTGAACAAGAAAACCCAACAGGTCCATAAACCAATAACCACAAACCACAAAAACCTACCAGATGCCACACCACCAACCCACCATACTAAACTTAACTAACTAACCAGCCCTAAAACCTACTGTGAATGAAATGTGTTTTTATGTTGTTTTATCATTTGCCCCCAAAAATGCCTCAAATCACGGCCAAACGGAGGAGTGACTACAGTGCAAAACATTTTACTGTAAAATTATTACTGATAAAGAAAAAAACAATTGGGATCACATTTCTATTTCAGAGGCATTTGTCTTAAAAATGAAATTTTTTCAAATTTATCAAGAAAAAAAAAACAAATTTAGTTAAAATGGCTCAAAATCCAAATGAGCGCAACACCCATGGACACAAACTTTTTTTTTGTCTTACAATTTGTGCTAATAAAGAAAACTCGGCTTAACCCTACCCGTTCCGAGCGGCAAGTAGCAGCAATGTGATCTTTCATTCTGTGATTTTTGTGTCGGACCTCAGAGATAAAGGGTTAGAACACTGTGCTGCTAATTGCCAGTCGGACATGGTACCTTGAACCGAAAGGGGGGGGGGGGGGACCGATTGACTGCCTAACAGCCAGTTGGACATTCCACGCAGGAAATCTAAAAACTACATTTGCTGTAACTGCTGTAATGCTTAACCCACTGAGACACCTATTGCTGCTAAGAGCCAGGGGAGTTTTCCCCTCAGTGGATCTAAAATTTCCATTGCTATAAACTGCAGGTGAAACGTGTTCCCTTTTGAGAGATTACAGCCACCATTTAAAACAAAATCACCATCCCATGTGCACTATTCACCCCAAGTACTTCCGGTTCTTTACCAAATGTCACATGTACATTTGACTTCCGAATTTGGCAGAGGTGCAAAAAGTCAAATTTAGCAAACCCAAAAGTACCGCCAAGAGAAAACTCAAAGCTGCTTACTGCTGGTGGGCCATTTTCCTCTCAGGAGATCTCTGAAAAGGAATTGCTGGTAATTGCTGCTGTGATGTGTTCCCCTTGAGAGACTGTTTGCTTCTAACTGCCGATGTGACGTTAACGTCTTTCCACAAAATTTTTGCGTCCCACCGGCAATTAGCAGAGCGCTTGCTGTTATCTGCCGGTCGTACGTCTAGAGCTCCAAATGTTTTTGCCGGTTATCGCCGGTCAGACATGTTGTCAAGGAGAGCGTGTGATGTGTTAGGGTTAGTAATCTATTTGTTGGTCTATAAAGCCATATTACGGCTTTGTGGTGCCATACGTACGTGTCTACAAGCCGTAAAAGGAAGACTATTTTCAACTGGCTACGTCGTGAATTTGACCTTTGACTTCGTACACCATTGATTTTTTTTATTTTCTTTTACAGTCTGACTGGAAATATTATTAGCTTCAAAGAAATATATAGTTATCTATACTTTCAAAGTTGTTTTCAGTGAAAATGTTTCCTCACAAATCCAATAAGTGCTAAAAACAATGAAACCTGGTAGACCTGGCTTTAGATACAGTACACTACCGATAGACCCCAGGAGGTTAACATGCAATTTTTATTCTTTGCTCTTTCAGTACAAGCCTGTTATTGGTGCCTATATTGAATTGCAAGCTAGAAAGATCGAGGTGTATTCTTCAATTCTGAGAATTCAAGCTCATTTCACTGGACTAAGGTACGTTTCTTTAAAGAAATAATGGCACATTTTTTGAAGAGCGCCCCCAATTTTCAAAATTTGATATTTTGGCACAGTTATGTTGGTGATTGTCTAGGAAACTACACCTGCGAACGAGAATGCTAAAAAATGCGTATTTATCTTAAATTAAGCGATTTTGTAATTAGAATTTTTTTTTTTTTTTTTTTTTTTGATCACATACGAAGAGAGAAGATCGATTATGAAGAGGAATATGGAGCAAGAACGCTTAGGTATGTCAAGAAAGATAATTTCAGCCTTAAGGTCCGTTCATACTTCCACTGCAATGCAGTGCAGTGCTGCTGCACTGCCGATATATCGATCCCTTTCTACTGCAACTTGATGCAACCCACTGCAATGCAAGTAAAAACGAATTTAACTTTGTTGCAGTACTGCATTGCAGTATGGGCAGAGACTGCTATCAAAGTAATGCAACGCACTTTACGGACCTTTACTCAGTGGCTTGGCTGGGGGGCAAGGAGGGGTTTTTTTTTTTTTTTTTTTTTGCCTGAACCAATAAAACAACTAATGGATGAGCGTAGACACGTACATGGCGCTATTTCCCGGCTATTTCACATTGGAAGGCCGTTTCCAGCAGCCGTTGAATTATTATCGGGATCCCGATAATGATATAATTACAAAATTCCTTTGTTTGTGACACACAGACATTTTCGAGCTTAACCATTCACAGGTATAGTTTACTAGCCAGTTACCAATGCAACCGTGTAAAAATCTCAAATTTTTTGAAAAATTGGGGGCGCTCGTCAAAAAAATGTGCTAATATTGCTTTAAGTTCATTGCAGAAATGAACTTTTAAAAGTGTCATTTATTACAAAAAGTGACCCCTAATCCACGCACTGTAACGGTAACAACCCTGTAACGTTTGTTTTTAATTCCAGGTATTTTATGTATTATTGGCCAATTGGCTCGTCAGTGGTTGGTATTGGCAGCTTCTTCATGTTGCTGTCAATCTTTACGATATTGTCATGGCAACAATGTGCTGCCAGCTTTTGGAAAACTTCTGAGCCAGAGGAGGTACCCATAAGATACACTCAACCTAGACCGATCACATACGAAGAGAGAAGATCGATTATGAAGAGGAATATGGAGCAAGAACGCTTAGGTATGTCAAGAAAGATAATTTCAGTCTTAAGGTCCGTTCATACTTCCACTGCAATGCAGTGCAGTGCTGCTGCACTGCCGATATATCGATCCCTTTCTACTGCAACTTGATGCAACCAACTGCAATGCAAGTAAAAACGAATTTAACTTTGTTGCAGTACTGCATTGCAGTATGGGCAGAGACTGCTATCAAGGTAATGTAACGCACTGCACTGCAGTGCAGTGGAATTCTGAACAGACCTTTACTCAGTGGCTTGGCTGGGGGGCAAGGAGGGGCACATGCCCTGGGTGCCACTTGGGGGTTGCCGTCGTCGACACACCTTATGTCGACATTCATGTCGCGACAAGCCATATTGCGACATGTCGCCATATTTTCTCCTGAATCGCCACAGGCGACACACGAAACTGGGGCAAAATGATGAAGTATCACCTAAAAAAAAATGCAATTTTCAACCTAGCAATCTACTTTTCTTGCCCATTTTGATGACTATTTTAATTATGATTCCATGTTTCAGTACTAGAGTATGAAAACAAGTATTTATTACATAAATAAATGCATCACAACCGTGCAAAAGACCGCGTTTCAACTTCACCGCGGATCCCTGTCCTCAACATGCTTGAGTTGATATTGACATGACCGTGTACCAATGCATACATAGGCAAGCACGTACATGTGCCCAAGATAGCGGCGCGCGCATGTTGTTAACGGGTATTTCCCCAAATGACATCATCGTAATTCACCATGTGATTGGTCGTATCTATAGAGGGTGAGAGATACCACGGGCGAGAAGGTATATCCAACTAAATAAAAATTACACTACTATAATTTATTTTACCTGTGTATTATGTAATTTTGGTTAGTCACCCATATTCTGGAAAACATTTTGTTTCAATGAGAAAACAAACCTGGAAGTAGGATTCTCAAAATGGCGGCGCACCACGCCAATAATTTGGACGGCAATTGGGGAGGAATAACTCAAAATGCTATTGGAATAGTCAACATATACGGTAGTTTTCTAGAATTTAGGATACATTTTCAAGTAAAGGGTACTTTCTGTTACATAAATCTGCAGTTTAATTGTTATACTCCATAGATTGGGAAGGCTATATTGAATATTCTAGGGCAAGTTTTTGGCGTGTGATGTCAGCTTCATGGGTGCAGCACATGGTACTATAGTAACATGCATTTGATGTTTTGGGGTTTGATAGATG
>JAMKCH010021069.1:0-20904 GCA_023653785.1 Ophioderma brevispina
ACTGTCTAATTATTATTATTAAGATGTATTAAAGTGTTAAAGTTATGTTGTTATCAGTATCAGTTTGGGTATAATCTTCAAGTGATTAATTAAGTAAAACATTATCAAAACGTGGCGTAATAGGTGGGGCAGGTCCCCCCCCCCCCGACGGACTTTGGTCGGGAAAAAAAATTGCAAAAAATGATGCAAAATTCAGCCGTTTTTTTTTTAGCCCTTGGACCGGGGAAGAAAAAAATTGGCCTTTTACCCCCCCTAAGAGGGAAACTTGCCAAGACTGGAAGAAATTGCCCCCTCAGAGAGGGCAGGCCCATTCCGGACTGATCAATATACATACCATTTATCAAAAGACCATCTATTTAACTGTATTTGCCTAATGTTATTGCAATACTGTATGATTGATCTTGTTCTTTTTACAGAGATATAATGTTTGCGTGTTCTGATTTGGATTTGTTGATTATTAGTATTGTAGTTGAAATTTTGCTTGATCATGGATGGAGTGTGGTTGTAAACTTGTCCTCAGGGTTATGATGTGTATAGTTGTAATGAGAATGATTCAGTGGATTGTGAAGCTGTGTTTTTGTAGATAGATGCATGTTGTCTATGGGTATTGTGCAATCAATTGGGTTATCTTGTTTAATACAGTGGAGGGTGATGATCTGGTAATCAGTGTATGATGTGTATCTATTTATGACTTGTTTGTAATTTGATTGAAATGAAGTTTTAATATTGCGTCATTTTGGATTTAGTGTTTAAAGGTTTATCTTAATGACAGCGATATTGACACAATTGTGTTGCCGTTGTCATAAATTTAATATCACTAACAAATTGCCTGTGTCTTGGTGTTGTAGGTGCGTGTTGTGGGTGTGTGTGGGTTTGTGGTTGGTTCATTTTGGCTCGCCTGAACTTTGTTCGGCAGAGCCTTAGTGATCACTTTTCTTGTCTGTCTGTCTGTCGTCTGTCATGCTGTCTGTCTTCCCGCCGTCCGTTTCAAGTGCTTGTGTACGATTATCTGGAGTCCGTAAGGGGCTAAGATGGATTGTAAACTTGGTGGAACGAGCGGGTCACTGAAATCCCTGATTAGGATTTTGGTGCGGTAAAATATGCTTAATTAAGTTCTAATTGCATTATTTACAAAAATGTTCCGCAAGGCTTGTACAAGTTTTCTGGAGTTCCGTAAGGCGGTATAATGATGTAACTTGTGGGAAGGAAGCAGGCTGGAACGTTCTCGAACTGATTAGATTTGGGCTTATTTCGGGGGCAAATTAAGTATGCAATGAGCTAATTTATATGCAAAAATAAGCGTCCGTACTGCTATAATTTGAAACGGTTCATCAGATAAGGAAAATTCCTTCACTGCATGAAAGCTTATATGGTGCGCATCTTTTTGCACTTTCAAAGTGTGTGATATATGCGGCTTAAAGGTATGCAAATGAGCTAATAAAATATGCATAATTACTGATCATTGAAACAGTACATCGGATGGCAAATTCCTGCACCACATGAAAGAAACTATACCCAGCATATTTGTGATGAATACTTAATTGGGTCAAAAGTGCATGTTGGCCGAATATTACGGGGCATTTTTTGATACAATTGATCTAATTTAAATATGCGTATTGCTATATCGTCTGCAATGGGACATTGCATAATGCCAAAATTTTCTCTTCGCTACATGATATTAACTATTTCCTTAACAAATCTTTTGTGTGAATCATAATTGCAAGTCAAAGTGCATGTGGGGGCCCGATTAAGGGGCCTTTTTTGATACAATTGAATTCTATTAAATATGCGTAATTGCTATAAGCGCTGAATGGTACATTGCATTCAAAATTTCTTCGCTACATGATACTACTATGCTTACATCTTTTGGTGTGAATCATAATTGCTCAAATTGCATGTGGGCCGTTAAAGGGGCACTTTTTTGATACATTGATCTAATTAACATATGCGTAATTGGCTATATTGCTGAAAGGTACATTGATATTGCACAATTCCTGTGGCTACATGGAAGACTGTGCCATACATTTTTTGTATGAATCATAATTGTGGTCAAAATGCATTGTGCCATTAAGGGGCATTCTTTGATAATTTACAATTGCAACTCATGCAATTCTTGGTCATTTCAGCCAAATTTGCTCAGTTTCAGTGGAAATACTCACTTGCAAAAATAATTTTAATTCAGGAGTTCATTTACCTACAATAAATTAGGTCAGCATGTGTTTTATTTGGCATTATATGGCTGTGTCTGATTTGGTGGTGTTACAAAACACGAAGACTTATCAACGCAAAAACCCCGGGGGGGGGGGTTAATATCACAGCAAAGGTTTTAACATCAATAGATACAGCTAAGCAAGATCATCAATGCCCATGTTCATTGAATGTTTTTTCTTAGTGTCTGGTTGTTGCACATGGGTCAGTCCTTTTGGGTTGCAGCCTGTTTTACATTTCTTGTAAAATTTTATTGCTTTCCCGACCCCGTTGGGACCCAAATTTACAATGTGTTCACATGAATTTTAAAAAAAATAAGTGTTGCCAAATTGATAAATTTTTCATATTTTTACTAATTTTATGAATTTTAAGGGTTGTTGGCATGACTTTTCCTGATTAATATCTCCCCAATGGAAAAGGGGGGTGGGTGTCAATGAAGAGCAGGAATAAAGAATATATAAATGCATACCAGGGGGTGCTACTCCTAAACATCTCCTGGTTATGCTCATGTTGGGGACATTCAAGATTAATATTTCCACAACGGAAAATGGTGTGACCCCTAAGGGGGTGTCAAATAAGAGTGAGAGGTATAGAAGACTATAAAGATCAAACCCGGGGGTTCTACTCCTAAACTCTCCATTGGTTATGCTCAGTTGGGACTTCTCAAATAATATCTCACAGTGGAAAATGTTTGTGACCCCTATGGTGTTGTCAAATGAAAGAGTGAGAGGTAAAGAATACTATAAAAAATGCAACCCCGGGGGTGCTACTCCTAAAACATTTCTTGGTTCTTCCCTCAGGTTGGGTACATTTCAAGATTAATAATCTCCATGGAAATGTTGTGGCCCCTAGGGGGGTGTCAAATGACAAGTGAGAGGTATAGAATTTACTATAAAGATGCAAACCCGGGTGTGCTACTCCTAAAGATCTGACTTATGCTCATGTTGGGTGACTCTCAAGAATTAATATCTCCACAATGGAAAATGTTGTGACCCTATGTGGTGGTGTCCAATGAAAGAGCGGGAAATAAGAATACTATAAAAATGCAAACCTGGGGTGTACTCCTAAACATATCTTGGTTATACTCATGTTGGGGGACTTATATCTCCACAATGGAAAAATGTTATGACCCCTTGGGTGGTGTCAAATGAAAGAGTGGGAGATAAAACTAGTTGGAGAAATTGGGAGTTTGTGGATTTGTTTGTACAACTTTTTGGGGACACCCTTGACTCGCACAATTGGCACTCTGGTATGCTGCTTTTTGTCTACAGTTAAGCGCGAAAGCAGGTGAGACTTGCGGTCGAGAACCGCCTTGTTACTCTTAAATCCATGAATCTTACAAAACATGTTTATGTCTGCCAAAAATCTAACACAATTCCACAATAGCACACCAGCTGTACATTTTGTTGATTCAATGTGGCGTTAGGTCCAAAAATGTCTTCCACCATTAGTAAAAATTTTAATGAAAAAATGTCACATACTAGAATGGAAGTAGTGACTGACTGTTGGGTTAAGCACTCGTTCCAACTCAGGCTACCTGCTTCTCCAGCTGCACTGCCGTCGGCATTTCAGGTCGTTCCAAAACTAACCCCTCAACTTCCGACATCTGTTGGCTTCTAGCCAGCCATAGTTGTAGCTAGTGTAGGTGGCTCTTAAGGCCATTTTTTAAATGTCTCTGGTTGCCAAATGCAGTTATTCCTAAAGAAATGTTTTTCAAGTTTAAACAGTTGTTGAAAAGTTTACCTGTTAAACAACTTTTTGTGTTTTTGCAGTGTAAATAGCACAAATGGCCTTAATTACAGTGTGATATTTTTGCTAATGGATGAACTCAGTCCCTAACAAAAGGTATGATTTTGGTACTGCATTTTGATACCTCTGCCTCCCATTCAGCAGAACAATCCATAGTTGACGCAGATTTTCAAAGTAGACCATGCATCCCATTCAGCCAAACATCCATAGGTTGACTGCAGTGTTTTCAAGATCCTGGAGTGTAAGCCCACTGCATCCCATTTTCAGCCAACCCATCCAATGTTGACGCAGGTTTTGTCAGATACTGGAGTGTGAGACCACTGCATCCCATTCAGCCAAACAATCCATAGGTTGACTGCAGGTTTTGTCAAGATACTGGAGTGTGAAACCACTGCACGAGATCCCATCAGCCCGAACCAATTCCTTTTACTGCGGTTTTTTCAGGTACTTTGAGTGTGCCAGACTGCTAGCAACATCCCCTTTAGTAGAAGTCAGAAACAATCCATAGGTTGACTGCAGGTTTTCAAGGTACTTGGAGTATAGCCAGACTGCTGCATCCCATTCAGCCAGACAATCCACATGTTGCCCTGCAGGTTTTCAAGATACCTGGAGTGTGGACTGCTTCAATATCCCCTTCAGCCAGAACACTCCATAGGTTGAACTTCTGGTTTTCAAGGTCCTTGCAGTGTTGAAGACTGCTGCAATTCCCATTCAACCAGAACAATCCTAGTTGACTGAGGTTTTTTTCAAGATACTGGAGTGTGAAGACTGCTGCATCCCATTCAGCCAGATAAATCCAAAGGTTGAACTGCAGTTTCTAATTACTGGAGTGTGCGTTCTTTTCCAGTTGGGTTGTTTTGGTTAGGTTTTTGTTTTTCAGGTCTCTTCGAAAATTTAAGTCCGGTTCAAACCAGACTTGGGGTAAGGTGCAATAGGGGTTCCTTCATAATTGGATGATGTCAAGGTCATGGAACCAGTTTCAAAGGTCACTAAGTTCATATTCCATACTGCCATCTCATTTTAACTTGTTGTATTTTTTTTAAATAGATAAGTGACTGCAAAAGCCGAAAAAGAAATTCTAGTTACTTTTTAGTATGAAATAAAGTTTTTCATGTAACCTTTCTTGGGACACATCCCTACACAATGAATACTCTTTGAATATGAAATTGCCAGTATATAGTTTGCTTCACGAATAAATTAGGACTCGAAGTTTGCTTGTTTACCTTGTGTAAAATAAACAGTTTGTGCAGTATGCCTGGTAAGGCAGACAATAATTGAGTTCTCAATATCATGAATTTGGCCATTCTGGTGTAATAATATTCTTTGTTTGAGAAATGAGAGCAAACACTTCAGGTTGCTGCTTGAAACTGGTGTTGATTGGTTTTTAAGTGATGGAATTGCATTTTGTGTGCTCACATTTTTACTAATCTTTAAAGATAACGAGCGGTAACTGTATGGTGAGGCAGAAGGACAGGAGATGGGCAATATTGGGAAGGGGGCCGATTTTTATTGTTTAGAAGAACACTGGCACATTTGAAAAATAGTGCGCCCCTATATTTTTCAATTGATATTTTGTGCATGGTTATAAGCTTTTATATCCATGAGCCTCACCTGAATTATTAAGCCCAAATCAGCGAGCTTATTGTAAACAGAACGATTGTATAATTAATTATTTCACTGGGCTGGCTACACGCCTGACACAGAATGATTTATAATTACTGTTAATTCAGATCATACTACGCGGTAAATGGTGTGTAACACAGAAACACACGCCAGAGTTGATTCTCCGGCATGCACCTTGTTTGACTGGTCTGACCTTTGGGTTTTACAAATTAAAATTTACCAATGAGTAGCCCTGCTATTCATGTAATAGACAATTTTGTTGATTAAGTTACCGTGCAAACTTTAAGTGTTAGCCTACAAATTACCTGGATTTCTTAGCCTCTTATTATGTCCCTCTCGCTTTTGGATCTGTTATTTTTATATGCAAACATATCCTATTCCCTTCCAAAGGCATAGACTATCATTTGCAAGCAAGTTGAAAGAAATTTCATATTTTCTGAAAATGTGCCAGTGCCGCTTTAAGATTTTAAAGGACCCGAAACAGACAATAGGGTATCGGTCATTTTCAATTGAACATTGTTTACAGAGGATTGGTACTCAGCTAGACCTGTTGGGAAACACAGCACTCTCTATCACTAATGTGAATAATTTACCTTTAGAATAAGACCAACATAAGCTCAAACCAAATACTCCACCAAATAATATGACAGTCTGTCCTTGTATGTAGAGGTGGTGTTCCTGAAATGTCTACAGACTGCGGTCTTATCCTCATGACTTAGCCAGGTGGGGGCAAAGGGGGGCAAGTGCCCCCCTGAATATCTTTTTTAGGGGAATTGGTGAGTAAAAGCCGGATTTCATGTTAAATCAATCCCCTTTTCGGATTCTTTTGCCCCTGCACCAGGAACTTTTTTGCTTGTGATCGACATTTGTTGCACCTACCAGGAAATTGCCCCCTTGGAACCACCGGCTGGCTACCGCGCCTGCTTATCATCCAGTTGTTTTGTCATGTTGTTCATCAATGCTCTCAGAAAGCAGTATTGGAATGTTGTTCTTATCTTCCTGTTCTGAGGGTTAGAAAGGTTAATTGGATCAAGAAAGGTAGGGTATTGAGTGTTTAAAGGGACCAATGGCATAAGAAAAATATCAGACATACTGAAATGGACCCTTACTGAAATCACTCCACAAATTTGTGACCCATTGGGCACATTCTTTAAAAGCAGTAAAAACAAGCAAGAGTTTGCAGGCATGTTGCCACAGAAAATGTTTCTACTTCTGTCCATTCAATTAGCTTATTAATATTAGAGAAGGTAGGTGTCGGGAAAACATTGTGAAAAGTTTGTATTCACGAAACAGGATTTTTTAAATTTACAAAACATATGGGTGTAATTTTACCTACAAATCTATTGAAATTTGACCCTTTTCCCCTCAAAGTTGCAAATGATCTGTCCAACGTCTGGTAACATTAACAAATGATGTGTGAAGTGGTCTTTGGTATTAAACTTACTAGGTAGGAAAGCGACTAGCGATTTAGCGATACCCTACGATCAATATCCGCGGACCAGAATACCTTTACTTGGTCTGACAGTGACCTGCTCATATTGGTGTCATCTTCTTGTGAGAGGACGTAAATAAAATAATGTATGTATTTGTATTTATTTGAAGTTGAGCGACGTATTTTTGTATAGACCAGTTAACATCCGATGTCACTTCTTTTTGTTGCACCTTTGGTGCTGTGCTTTGAAAATTCGCGCTCAATCAGTATAATAGCCCATTGAATATTGCTGTCGCTGTATGTTATGTCTGCGACCCGATCATGTCAGTTAGACCAGTGAAGTTGAATTGTAAACATTGATTTTTACTCAATTATAAACCACCACCAAAACACAAAAAGTTGATCAGGGCAATAATGATTGACTATACATTCAAAATCCCGGGAATAAAAAAGGACGTATTTATACCTTAAAAGCATTGTTCATGATATCGATTAATGTCTTCTACTGTCAAAAGAGCGATTGCAACGTTTTTACCACACCTATCTTCTAATGGAAAATTCCTGAAAAGTTTATTTCTCATTCGCATATTTGGCTGGTTCCGATTTCCTTGACGATGATGGCCAAAAATCGCAGAAATTGAATAGATGATTGGGTGCGAAGAAAAACTTTTCAGCATGCACCTTAAAATCTTTTGAGTAGATAAGATATGAATACCAACTTTTCTTTCACAATTTTTCCCCTACATAATACCTGTTCTAATATTAATAAAAACCGAAGGTATAAGCTAATTGAAGGGACAGTAGGCATGTTTTGTGGACACAATTAAAAAAAGCATTCAGACATTGTACTTCAGGCGGTTGACCCTCTGCAAGACCGAAGTAAGAAGACCGACGTATACCCCAGGGTTATCCTTTAAGTGGACATGTAAGGATCGTGCTAATTGCCATTGAATTCGGGGGTTTTGTAAATACATCTGACGGTACCGCTATAGCACTGACGTTGCCGAAGTATGTGGAGTGGTACGGCCCATGGGTGTTAAGTGAGTTCACGGAATTGCGCAACCACGCGCCACCATGATGTGACAGTTGCCAAGTTCAAGAAAGATTTAAAGGAGGAGTCTAAATAGCAGGAAAATCACCGGCTTTCTGTCCAGAAAGGGTATGAAAATCGTGCGGAATAAAATACGTAGAAGGCAGTTGATGGAGAAGCTGACCGATTGGAAATAATGTCCCAACTACCGGAAACCGCCCTCTCCTTGATACCCCAAAAACACAAAGAAAACTCCTCCTCCCTTCCAAAACAAAAGAAAAAACAATCCTCTCCCCCCCAAAAAAAAAAACTCATATCCCCCAAAAAAGAAAGAAAGAACACCCCTACCAATCAAAAAAAAAAAAAGAATAATACATTACCATTCCGGACAAGAAAGAAATACCCCTCCCCCTCCCCAAACAAAAAGAAAGAAAAAGAAAAAAAAACAAACCCCTCTCCCCCAAGAAACTCCTATCCCCCCAAAAAGAAACAAAAAAGCCTCCCCTACCAATTCCAAAAAAGAAAGAAACATTCCCATTTCAGAAAAGAATGAAAGAAGAAAAAAAATATTGGTGAGGAAATTTCACTTCTCAGACAACTTCAGCAAAACAAATAAAAAGGCTGAAATCATGATTGACGGCACCATATGATTGACAACGCGTGTGATGATTGAGGTCTCCTCTTATCTGAATATCAATAGGTAATTGCGACCTATCTAAATCCTTATTCATGGGACTTATTCAGAATTAGGTCGGTCTTCGAACAATTCGGTCTTGCAAGGGAATTTTTTTTTTGGGGGGCCCTTCAGGCTGTAGTAAGATATTTGATCTGACAAGTGTAAAGGGTTTAATTTTAAAGCGTAAGCCAGGTAAATAATCTATGTTAACACTTTATAATTACATTTTTATTTAAATGAATGTTTTCAGTTAGAAAAAATGACACTATATTATAATAACAAAGTAAAACGTTAATAATATCGTCAGTATGATTGCAGCCATTTGATCGGCCCACGAGAAAAAATAGAAATCATGATTGGCTGTAGTACATTAGTGTGTCTTGTGAAAAAGTAGCCAATGAATGAAACAACCAAACTTTTCAGTAAATCCTATTCAAGAATTCGTCCAGTTTTTAAGCTCGATAGGATTTCTACTGGACAACTATATATCCGATTTAATGATACGGATCCCTAGACATTCCACAGGACACCGGTGTTGGTCTAATTGACTTCTCAAGTCCATACCACGTCACCAATGCCGAGCGGACGTCACCAATGCCGAACATGGGACCTCCATAGGCAACAGGTGTAGTTTATTCATGCTAATAAGGCCATCTTATTGCAGTAGATATTCTTTCTTTTCAGCCCGCAAAACATCTTTTAAAACATACTTAAACATAAAATTAGCTGTTGAGTACAGCTTTAATTAAGCCAGGATTAGCACATATGCCAATAGCAATGGTCTGCATGCTTTTCAAGTCTGGTTAATGCTGGCAGTAATTTCAGCATCCTTGGCGGGCTGTGTTAGAAAAGTGGGTAGACGTCATATAGAAGTACCATGGATGATGCCAATTAAGTTATTACAATTGTTCTGTCATGCGCTGTAGGAGGCTGGGCAGTAGAGCTTGAAGGAATAAATGGCAATACCTCATTGCGTCAGTGGATTCTATATGAAACTTGTTTTTTTCTACAGAAACGAAAGCTTACAAGGAAAATAATATTAGTTACTCCTCTTTTTTACAAAATGTAACAGCCCAAATTGTTTTCAATTGGTGGAAGTGATTTCAGTATGGGCTGTTTTCATTTTGTTTGAATATTTTTCCATTATTGTCCCCGCCGAACTAAGTTCGGAAAGGGGACTCCTGAAATGGGCCTCCTCCGTCCGTATGTCTGTTTTAATGTCCCGTATGTTCCGTATGTCGTGAGAAAAATGTTAACCCTGGAATTCGTGATAAAAATGTTAACCCTGTATGCTGTCTCTTTGAAACACATATTGAGCACACAAAATTCCTTCGCGTCATGGAAGTGCATCATGGCATAGCATCGTTTCTGCCGCAATTTACAGTGGCGTAATAAGACGCTTGGTATGCAAAGGAGCTAATTAAATATGCTAATTATGTATCCGAAACGTACTTTAGATATGCAAAATTCCTTGACTACATTAAAGGCTTATGCCATACATCTTTTGTATGAACATGATATGTAGTTGTTTAGATTTTTTTGTTGTTGAATTACGTTTTTTATTTCTTGTGAGTTTTTCTAGTTTTTAGTTATTCTAGTGTATTTTGCGACTTGGGTGGACTTGCCTCGATTATGTTTTGTAGAGTTATTTTTTTTATGATGATGGATGGAGGTGTTTTAATTGTCCCCAATGAACTAAGATCTAAGGGCACCGGACCCTGTGTGGTTTAAGTTTATGGAGTTTCTTGACGAGTTCTGTTTTTAAATTATCCAAATTTTTAATTGTGCAGTTTAATTGCCACTTCCAAATGATCGCAACATTCGGCGGGTACATATTGACTCATCGCGTAATACGAGTTCGCCTTGTGTCCCTCTAAGGTTAACCCCCTGAAGGTCTACCACCTTCTTATAGTATCTTATTGGCTCATACATGATATAGCATGGATATAACCTCTTAGTACCAATCAAAAGCCCTTCTATATATCTGTACAAGCATTTTAGCTTTTCTTACCATGCGCTACTTGGCTGATCTTCATCTAACAAATGTATAACCAATCAAATCGTCCGTTTAACCTCAGGGTTAAACACTAATTTTGGCATTTTTGGTCTACTATGTGTGACAACTTACTTCCACTTATCAACAATTGCAGGAGGCAATTTATGTAAAACTTTTCACGGCAGGTTCTGGGAGTTGTGCTGGCGCATGACTGTTTGTTTGTGAACTTGCTATAATCGCTCATATTCCTGTTATGTGCGAGTCTAGAGTAAGGATATTTTCCTGAGAAAGAATGCAAATTTGATCTGCTTTTGGAAGAAATTGTGTATTTTTTTTACCTCAGAAATTTGATAAAAATTAAATACAGTGGCTTGTAAAGTACTGTCAGAGCTTGAAATTCTCTGTGTTGCAAAAGAAGGAATTTTTGTCATTAGAATCATAATATCGGAGATCCCTTTAATAATTCCATGTCCTTCCAATATGAAATACCAGGACTACGTTAATCATTAGTTAAGTCAAGTTACTGCCACCTCATGAAAATGACCTCTATTTCAACAATGGACGGACAGAACTTTGGTGTTTCCAGCGTCTGCCACATCATTCATCTATCAAACTTTTATTTTCAATATTCATCGTACAGCACAAAGCAGACATTTAAAAAACAAACTTATTTGAGGACTGATCACAAGGCCACTAAGACCCTGAGCGACCAGCCCTAACTTAGAGTTTCAGTTAACCAAAACAAACACATTACAATCCTACACAAAACAACAAAAATGCACATGACCTCGAAAACAAAATCATTTATATGGAAATAAACTTGATTTATCAGCTTCTGAGGGTTCGTATTATTACATTGCTTTATATTGTGGCAGAGAATCCAAAAGGTTGGGTCCACATTTCTAGTAGCACGATTCAGAACATTTCTTCGTTTTAAGTAATTTGATATTCCGGCCCATTGTCTTGTTGGATAATTGTTTGTGTCTGAACATGCTTTCTGAAATGTGAGAAAATTGTGGATTTTATTTGTGTGGTGTTTATACATAAAGATACCTAGGTTTATCTTAATTAATATCGTATCATTAAGCAATTATATGTGCTAACCGAGGTCCGGTATGGCTTCTATATAAGCTGTTGGTGTTTGTGTTTCCAGTTCTGCCATTAAATACAATTGCTGCTTTTATCACTTTCCGAGTATTACCATTCACAGGTATAGTTTACTAGACAATTAACAATACAACTGTGCAAAACCTCAACATTTTGAAAAATTGCAGTGCCCTTCAAAAATTGCCCTTATATTACATTAATAACTGAGTTTTAATTTTGTCACACCAAATGACTCAGTTTGTTCGATTACATCATCTATTAAAGCATAACCTTAAAATAGTCCCCTCAAAATCAACTGAAATTTGTGGCAAATAACTTCAAGTGTATTCGAGGATATCTAATTGAAACTTAAATATATCAATGTTGGCAAAAGATCCACAAATACAACCTTTTATTTGATAATGATTTAGATATGTTGTTATTACCATTTGCATGTGAGCACACTGCAAGTGACTTTGAACCGCATTTTTCCATGACTTGAATAGATTCTCAGTTGACATGTTAGTCCAATATATGGGGAATCCATATTAAAAGCTGCTGATGCAGCATTAGTTCCAAGAACCATTACTTACTCATAAGCTGCTAATACGTGCTATTGTAGGCTTAGTTGATACACAATAGTTCATTGACCTGTTGATGCCATGTGTTAGAGTCCCAATGGAAGAGGGACAATTAGATGTGGGGTGCTATAAGCAGGTTGTATTTTTTTTCATATTTGGTGGATTTCTGTTATTTTTATTTATTACAATTTTAGAGGACGGCGTTATACCCAACAGTGGTTAACCACTCTACTAGGGGTGTCCCTCGAAACTGACCAGGACGGCTTGGGACAATCGGGTTACCACCTACTCTTCTAGACACTGACTGTGATATACATTTACAGGTATACCTCTCTGTAAATGGGACCAACGGCTTAATGTCCCCTCCGAAGGACGGGATATTTATGTGGTTCATTTGCCCAAGTATATGAACCACGGGGAGAGAGGAACTCTAGTTTAATCAGAAGTAGTACGTATACAAATTAAGTCCAGAAACTGAGTACCCGATTAAATCCCAGCTAGTGGCCCCACCGGGGTTTGAACCGAGGAACCTCATGCAACCAACAGCAAATATACTAACCAGTGGGCCATGCCTCTCCCTTAAGTTACTGAGCAACAGATGAAACCATATCTGTTAGGTGAGGGGGAAAAAAATTTACCGTTACGGCCGAGCGGACCTTTCAAAGAGGGTCGGTCATTTTTATTCTTTTCTGATGTCAAAATTGAACTAAAAAGCCCCAAAAATATGAAAATCAGCAGAAAAAAAAAAATGGGAAATAAATTTTTTAATATTGTCGTTAAAAAATGCCAAATATTGAAAATTGGGGGCTCTCTACAAACAGATGATTTACATGATTTTGGAAAAAAACTAAAAAAAAAAAATCTGCAAAATGTTTTTTTAGTCGCCTTGTAATCTTAAATTGTGTGTGATTAAAGGGGCATGTTGTGATCCACAGCCTCGTACCCCCGACTTACCTAAAAAAATTCTTACGTGCAAATTTGGTCGTATCTGTAAGAAATTTGCAAAGTATTTTCTGTCCGAAATTGGTCAAGAAAGTAAAACAATTATTTTTTTTGCCAACTGTGTACCAAAGATCCCCCTTAAATCAAGTTCCCATGGGGCTAGTGGAAAATTTGGTTCAATGCATAGTCCAATTGGTATGTTTTAACTTTCCTTTTTATCACATTTGTTCTCTAAGATAAATCGTTTTTGAGAAATCCTTGACACAACAATGACATATCATTAAAATTTACTTTGGAGCATATTCGCGATTTAGTCTAGAAACAACTTGTTTTGTAAAGTTTAGTATATTTTAGAAATTCTCTTTTTACTTTGATTATAATTAGAAAGTAAGTGCTTGAATTTTCACAAATAATTGTGGAAATTAGTGATCAAAAGCTTATTTACTATTTGAAGATAGAGGTGTTTAAATGGAAAAAATTTAAAATATAACACCTGGAGAAAAAAGATGAAAATATAAAAATCTCATACGGAAAAAATTTCATTGCGAAGTTACATTTTCGCCATACCTTTGAACGGAAAGCTCCGATTGTTGTCAAACAAAAAGCAATAGAAAGGTATTATTTTCCTCAACTTTAATGGAATACTATATTTTTAGCCCCATCAAAGGGGTTAATTCCACCTTAAAGGTGCAACGAGAGATTTCACATATTAGGTGTCCCTAAAAAATCGAAAGTTCTGATTTTTGCCCTGATGTTAAAGGTTCCTTTAAAAAGAATCCCATATGAAAGATTAGGCTGGCCTGAGAAATGGTTCTTTGGTACAAACATTTTAAAATTTCTAATTTCGTATAGGAGGCAAATACAAAATTCAGCCTATGTTTTATATTGAAATTCAAGCAATCAGAATCACCTTTTTTCTCTCTCTTTCAATGCATTTTGTAGCCACATACAAGGCAAGAAATCTATTCAGTGCGTCTATCTGAAATTACTATATTGACACATATTTGGGTACCCACCCCATCAAAAATCTCTCGTTGCATCTTTACGTTTATTTGATTCTCCCTACATGCCTCACTGAAAGACTTAATTATGAGTTTCAAACTGAACAAACTATTAAAACTTTGAGTACCCCTCAAGGATTTAGTGAACAACCAAAAGGCAGCTTCTCCTCAGTTCCCTATCAAGCCATAAATGTCAATCATGTATTCGATTAATGGTTACCCTTATTGAATTTCAAAAAGCGAGCAATATCACTCATGCATATACCACAGCCTTCCATGAATAACAATGCGATTGCATAAGTCTTGACGTGCTTCCATGTAAATGATTGCAAAGACTCTAGCTGGTGTATTTAACCATGAAATGAAACACAAACCTTTTATTGGCAATCATTTTCAAAACCAATACAAAATATTAAGTGTATACAATTTAAAGGGTGATGGCCCGATTTAGTAGATGAAGTGTCATTTGATTAGAATGGACTCACAAACTCCATCTGTAATTTGTCGCGGGATATTTCAATCCGTTTGAGGTGACCCGACCTAAAAACGTGATTTTGTACGCCCCATAGAGTGCGTGTAAAATTAATATTGGTCGACCAAAATGGGGCATATTTCGCTCACAACTTCCAAACTAAACATCCTTAGCCCTAAAATATTCCACAGGGGTAAATGAGGAAAAATAGTAGCTTTTCTTCTGATACCCAAAAGTGGACCACGTGTGGAAAAATTAGGGTCCCTGGGGACGAGGCTATTAGCGATCGGGCCTGGACCTTTAATCTTCTGGCCCCGTCAGTGAAAGCAGTTGCTCAAAGAGTTTAAAATTTTAAATTAAAAACTTTCCAGTAATTTCAAAATTGCATTTTTATGGATTGCCACATTCGGGATTAATATGAAAAATACATTCAAAATAAGTTGAAACAAGCCAAGTCTTAAGGTCAGTTGTTTGCGAGGACTTCCAAATGGCTGCAGACTTTCGTGTTATACAAAATATTCCAGGGATAAAAGAGTAAGACTGTGACGTCATATACATTGTAAACAAATCAAGTAACATTTCCAGAAGTTACAGCAGTACGATTGACTGACATCGTTTTAACCATGGCGGCAGAACTCTTGTAGTATTCAGTGCATACCACGGTCAGAGTGTACTATGCATTAATTTTTCACCTGCATGTCGGTTCTAAATATTAATTTTGGAGAACACAAAGTTGTACAAATAACTTGATAGAAACGTGTCTTGACTGTTAAGTGGTGTCATGCTGTGTGACTTTAGTTTTCATAGTGGTTGATAGTATATTGGTGTGTATTGGTTGTTGTCCCCCCTTGGGCTTGTGAAGGTCAGGGGAGATATTGGTGACAGCGATTTTCTGTGAGGAAGATGACAATGAGTTTAGCAAATTTAAAGGTGCTTGTTTCAATTCTCGTGCTACACAGTATGTTGCCTTGCCAATGGTTGCTCAGAGAGGCAATGTTTTCCTGATGCTTCATGGAAAATAGTCATAAATGTAATAATTACCCCATGACACATTGGTTTAGTTTTCATGTATGAATCCTAATAACAAGACGACTTAATTGATGTTACATTTCAACAAGTTTGTGAGCAAGCCTGAATAAACGGGCGCAAAGGGCAAATTTGGCTCGTAAAACCACCAAATGTGCTCTATAATGCGATGTCTTATGTTAGCGGGAATAAAGCACGAATGCAGAGTAGTTGCAAAGGGGATAAGTAATTTTATGGGGGGGGCCCCCAAAAAATCATCCCACTGATGAAATGATGGGGTTAACTTCTCTTTCTTCTTTGCCACCGTAGAATGAAAGTTAACAGAAAGTAGTGATTGCCACCCAAATATAGAATAAAATTTGAAATTTACAGTTGGTAAATAAAGAATTTGCCACATAATAATAAATGTGAAAAAAGAATCATGGAAACACCAAACTTAGTCGCAACTAACCCCTGAGGTCTACCGCCTTTTATTTGTTTCCACATAGGGGTTATTTTATATATTTAGCCAATCAGAGACCGGGTAGGAAAAGCATAAGGTGTGTACGATATATAGAAGGTCTCTGTGATTTGTTCCTCAGAGTTTTATCGTGCTATATCAGGGTGCTCAATGATTTAGCTTAAGGTTCCAGAGAATGCCAACATATTTGAGAGCGACACATACATGTTGACTTTCTTATGTTACCCCCCCTTTACCATACATTGTTTTATTGAGCTCCAACGACACACCGCCTCAACCCCCCATCAATGGGTGGTAGGCGGATTTTGGCCGTGGGCACGCCTATGGAACCCCTGTGCTATGTCTTTAATGAACCACTTTGAGTCGTGGGACGGGTTCGTAATGCCAAAGCGCACCCCCAACCTACCCTAACTTGGCGACTTCGCCACACGCCATCACTCCAGCATTTATACAACACGACCCCACTATCGCGGTAGAGGGAAATAGGGACCACACCTAGCTGTCGATTAGGCCCCCCGGTACAGAGGCTGCCGGGCCTATACAACGAAACCCACCGATTCGCGGTCGAGGCCAGTCGATAGGCACGTAGCCACCAGCTACCAAGAGAAACCCCGAGTGTGCCCCTATCTGTTTCTTTACCGATATAAACATGTAGTATTTGTTTTATTATACCTCCACTGTGACTCTGGGACGAGGTTGTAGGGGAAAACAGTTCAATCTATTGCCCTAGGGAAATAGTTCGCTAATGGAATCAGCCAATGAAATACGCCAGATTGTGTTCTATGAATATTCATGAGGTGTAATAATATACAACCCCTCCTACTACACTGGTTCCGCGAGGGATAGGGCACACTATGTTCCCGAGTGGGTACTGGCTGAGGGCTATACCGAGGGTTGTGGCTGCGTCCGATATGCGGGTGTAGGCCCGTAAGCCAGTAACAGGGAAATATAGTGTGCCCCTATTTCCGATTTATAAAACCATTGTATCGTATTGTTTTATTACACCTCACTGTGACTATGGGCCCGAGGTTGTAGGGAAATAGTCCATTATTTCCTAGGGAAATAGCACGGGTAATAGGAATCATTCATGAAATGGCATGATTTTGGTTATGAATATTCATGGAGGTGTAATAAAAGACAATATTAGATAGGCAATTGTAGGCATCCACTCAAAACATCATCTGGACTGACCAGAGTCCAATATGCCAACAATATTCGCTCGGCCAACACAAATAAACAGCTTTTATTCTCGCACCGCAGAGATGTGGATATGGTAGTCTGTGTTAGAGCCGTGGTCGACCTCTCTCTAGTGGTTAAATGCTCTAATCATCATGGCCCCCACTCTACTTGCACTTATAACGTTCACCACATCAACCTTAAATGGCCGGGGCTGCCACCTTGTATTCCAAGGTTGGATATGATGACTTGAACAGGGACTTTCAAAATGCACCTACACCGTATTTTTTATCACCAGAACTCACCAACGCTAAACCTACCCGCACTTCCAAACCAATCGCGCTTCACTCACCACTCCCGTTTATTTTACACATCTTACACAATGACTTCTTACCCCAGATGTGTGTACGCAGGCACGAGGAATCGGGTATTATATAACTTTATTCATCTGGCCTTTGCAGTTTACTTAATATTTCACAGCACAGATCACCCGCACATTACACCGATTTGAATGATTTTTACGCAACTGCTTCATGAAAAATCATAACCCCCCCTTTTTTTCCTTGTGCCTTTTTCCCCCACCCCCCCCCCCTTTTTTTTCCCCCTCCCGCACGCCACCCGCCGACTACCTAAGGTTAAGCAAACAAACTACCACCTTCCTTCTCTGCCCACACACAATTTGTGTGTTTTTGTACCCCCCGGGTGTTCCCCTAAACGACTCGTCCTTTTCTCGTGCGCCGGCCCCGCCACCCCATAACACTCGCCCTGTTGAAGACCAACACCAACCCACGACCCACACCACACCCCTTTTTACGTGTTTTCTTGTTCACGCATCTATACACCTTGAAGGCAAGTGCCACCCTGGGCAAATGGGGTTGTACTCTGCACAGTCATAGAATTATCACAAAATCAGGACAGTGGCAGATCTTTCCCACTGTAATAATTTTTACACAAAAGTGTGAAAGTAATAGTCCCCTTGTAAAAATGTAAAAAAATATCTAAGCTGAATATGATGTAAAATCAAAATTGCAAAATAAATTTTATACTCCCCCCAAAGTTGCTCACTTTCAAAGTAATTTATTTAAAATATATATTTGAAACATCTGGGCTTTGGTAAGAGTGGCTTAGCGGTAATAATGGATAAGAATAACATGGGCTTTAATTGGAAATTTTCTGTATCCAAAATGAACTAGGTGTTCAACTTGTAACATAAAACATAAGATATTATCCAAAACTAGGTTATGTTCTGGGCGGTGATGATGATACAAGATGTGGGCTACTCAATGAAGATGGCAAGGACAACTCCAAATGCCCCAACCTCGAACAAGATGAAAAACACATGGCCTGCTTCTAGTTTTACTATTTCCCGATTTGAATGAGTGAACTTGAGCAAGAAATAAGCATGGAGGAAAAAGGGACTAGTGTCTGTAGTAAAGAAGTAAGACAATTCATCCAGCTATTTAGTCCCTTAGGACTGTCAGCACGATTGTCGGCGCCAATGTTGTAAGAGAAAAGTTAATATCTAAATAATGTGTTGTAATGTAATTTAACATTAATAATGATTTAAGGGGCCATTTCGGATTCACAGCTTCGTTCCCCTCCCGACTTACCTAAAAAAATGTTGAGATTTATATATCATCTGAACGTTAGGCTTAATAATCCACGTTGCCCAATCTTACGGCAAATTCGGTCGGGCATTTGTAAGAAATTCGCAAATGTTTAAACAGACAGAAATTACAGCCACAGTAACTATGG
Organism: Ophioderma brevispina; assembly: GCA_023653785.1. Taxonomy (NCBI): domain Eukaryota; kingdom Metazoa; phylum Echinodermata; class Ophiuroidea; order Amphilepidida; family Ophiodermatidae; genus Ophioderma; species Ophioderma brevispina. The sequence goes on from JAMKCH010021069.1 coordinate 19,214, forward strand.
GGACCGTTGGAAACAAGCAAATTGCTTCATAACACAAAACAGCAAGATCGGGATCAGCTCAAATTTTGAGACGCTATAGCTTTTCTCAAGGATATTAGTGATCAATGAATAAAATAGAAGGTGCGAAATCCATGAAATGCACCATTAAATGTAATGAAAATCATTACGCAGTAAGATTGTTTATCTTACATGTTCCTTTGAGATGGCCGCAAACTGCAGTACCGGTGTAGTCATGACCTACGTCATGAATTTGTTCAGATTGTTGTCAACTTTAGACCAATAACTTAGAGCTACTTAGTTTGGTTATACATTGAGTTTTATGATGTGGCTGGTAGTAGCCTCAGGGCTAACCCCCTGTGCACTACCACCTATGATACAATCTGTCTGATTGGCTCATTACAGGACACGACATGAGATAGCCCTCTGAGTAACCAATCAAAATAATATCTCTGTGTAAACCATACCATCATTCTTACAGTATCTCTGATTGGCTCATTACATGACATTACCTTCCAAGTAACCAATCACTGTAGTACTTACATGCCGATAGATAGGTAGGTAGTGCAGCCCAGGTGGTTACGGGACCAAGCAAAGGGGGGTACCCAATTGAATTAGAGAATAAAAGATAGGATTTGTTGTTTTGCCTATTTTTATCGTAGTGGATACCGGCTGCGCCGGCATCCACTACTCAAAATATTGGACTGCCCATCCAATATGACACGATATTAGATAGGCAAAACAACAAATCCTATCTTTTATTCTCATTCTTATTTTGGTTTGGTTGTTTTAATCACCGAAAACACTTTTATTTCAATAATATTAGTTAAAAGGGCAAAAATATTCCCCCGCTGTCAAAAATGAACCAACCCGTACTAGCTGCGTGCACTACGTAACCTTATACACGCGCGCGTAAACACTTGCGCGACGACGCACTATCTAATATCGTCTCATATAAGATAGGCCACAACCAATGATATTGCGTGCTTGCTTACTAAACCCCGCCCACTGAATAAGAATTACATATAGTTTTCATCTTGATTGATTTCTGCCTTGACCCTAATGCCTTGACCCAAATACCCCTATCTGTAAAGTTTCACACTGATATTTCAAACCATTTTGATATGAGAGCTAAAACATGATTTGTCAGCCCCATAGAATACTTTGTAAAATATTTAATATACTTAAAAAAATTAATATTGGTTGAGCAAAATGCGTTTTTAGTCCTATGATTTCACTGGGTAAAGGGAAAAATTGTAGCTTTCTTCAGACAACAAAATTTTGACCACTTCCAGTAAAATTTTGAATTCTGGGGATGAGGCTATTGTTGACTGGGCCATAAACTTTTAATATTTACACTGGTTGACTGGAAGCATTTAGGAGAGTAAATTATTTCTGTGAGAAAGTGGGGAGTCACCTTTTTCAGGTTAAAAAGAATGCAATTTTCAACTGAACCCATGGGAAGCAGAATTTGAAAACAAAAATAAAAATTCTCCATTCCTCTGGCATACCGGTACATATTGTAGTAGTAGTAAATCCAAAGTTTTAAATCTGGTTTTGTCCCCGCGAACGAGGGTGGCCGGATTCACCTCACACTCACAGCAACCGCTCTTGCTCCCTCCTTCCACTTCACCCAATTCAATGCATCCTCCATCCTCAACCCAACCCTCCTACTTGCCCGATTCAAAATAATT
>JAMKCH010021070.1:0-20873 GCA_023653785.1 Ophioderma brevispina
GCAATAGGCAAGAAATACCCCGAGGTATCAGAAGAAAAACAAAAAAAACCCCCCAAAAAACCAAGTCCAGGAGAGCAAATAGGTGAGGAACCTCAAGTGAGGTGGGGTGAGACATTGTGAAGATACTATTCTTCTTCTTGAATATAGGCAGCAGCAGCTAAATAGGTTGGGTTGGGGAGCCAGCTCACGATGATTGGTGGGTTGTGAGAAGTCTCTATCCACAGGTGACGAAAGGTAGGGCACTCATTGAGAATGTGATCCGCAGTCTATGACGGAGAACCACATTGGAGGCTGGAGATGGGCGCAGCCCCCATCGGTGCATTGCTGTTGAAACGACTCTGTGCAAACCGGTTCAAGGGACCCATCCTTAAATGAAAGATTGCTACCAGGTGGAAGTTGGAAGTTGTGTCATAGGTGTATGGTGAATTGGTCTGTGGTATTAGAGTGATAGCCAGCCAGTATTTAGTTTTTCATTATGAATCTTTGGCCAATGGTTCTTCTGACAGAGTATGTTACATTGGATGGGTTGAGGGTGATACCAGAAAATGTTTGATGAGCTTATTGGGCTCTATGATTTTTTATTAACTTGGTTTGAAATGATGAAATGAACCAGTTTTTATTTAAACAACTAGATTTAACGTCTTTTGTGGGTGACAGGCTTTTAAAAAGAAGTATAAAATGAAATAGATGTTATGTTTTATTCCATAAATATGGCGTTAGGGTGATGGACTCTCTCTGGAAACTAATGTTAATTAGCTTATGGGGACATAAGACCTTTTTTAAAAAGATCCCAAAGCCTAAAACTTTCCCATAAGCCAAATATTTTACAGTCCGCACACAGAAACACACGCACGATATCAAGTTATATACCATGTCATTTTATGACACTAAAATATTTGTTGGTTGTGTATTGCCTCAAAATGCAAACACAAATCACTGGAAGTCATTAAGACTTCCGGACTCTTTGCCTAAAATTTTAACAATAAGGGAGCTTTTTTGAGGATATCTATGAATCATAAACATCTAGAAGACAAACATACAAGCCAGCTAAAATCAATGAGTGTACCTTTAAGGTGCTTGTTCCGATCGTCTTTAGGACCCCATGATTTTCCCGGAAGTAGTATCAATTTGTATCAGATGAAAGGACGTATTTTCTCATTGTCGTCCTGAAATTTCAGCCTCGACTCCATTTCATTTCAAGATATAAATTGAAAAACCGCCGTGTTTAGTGTTAACCAATCAATATTAGCACAGTATTGAATTGACGTTGCAACATGGATTATTGCTTCTACCGTCAAAAACCGCAGATGTTTCCCACGGTACTGATAGGGGGCACATTGCAAGTGCTAGCAGGCTCTCATCAGGTAGAGTACACAATAGACATAAATCGGAACAAGCACCTTTAATATCATCATGTAATGGGTAATCTTTTAATTTCCAGTTCAGAGGAACAACAACAGAGATCTTACATGGTTCAGAAGGGGTCAACGGTATTGAGAAGAGAGAAGGAAATAGATCTGATATTGAAATATGCAGGGTGAGCCAATGGACCTTCAGAGGGATAAGGGATGCTGAAACATCCACATCAGGAGACAGAAGAGGGGAATCATCCATGTATGCATCCTATGGTAGTTGTTGCAGATCCTGGCAGGGAAATTCTTCACTCATGCCAGGGCTGTGATGGAGGCTTAGAAAGGTAGGTGAAACATTGAATAATCTGCAAAGGACTTACCATAAATTAATTCCTTGCCACATCTCCAAAAGTTTGATGATCTCTCTGAGGCTGGGCTAATGGATCATTTAACGGGATAATTTTTTGTGGGGCTGTCCAAGCATAGGCGGCAGGACAATTAGCAATCTATTGTGAATGTGTTTATGGTGACCATGTATGATTGTATGTGTCACTAAAAAGCTACTAAAATGTTATGTTTTTTTTTAATTGCCCTCAAGTGAAAGGTGAAGGTCAATTGGAACCAAACTTGTTCAGAGGCACCATGGAACTTCATATGTTGATGAGGGTCAAAGGTTGTCACGCCAAGGTCAAAGGTCAGGGGTCAAGTGAAGATAGGCAAAATGTAAAACTGATCAAGATAGGCTGACGGCCCACAGCTTATATTCTTTTGAATATAGCGACACAAAATCTGAGAATCACGCAATTCTCGTTGTTCTGTAAAGGCACGATAGGAGGAACATTGCCAGAAAGCCCCTTAGTTTTATTGAAAGTGTGTTATGAACATGTTGGTATTGCACGAGAACAGAGAATAATGTATGATTTTTTTGAAATGGTACTCTCTCCACAACCAAGGTACTACCATTATTTTAAATGGCAAAACAGGGCCCTAAAGCGAGTTCTTCCATGTAGAGAGTACCAGTTAAAAAAAAAAAAAACAACGTATCTTAAACAGATTTAAAATCAAGGTGATCTTCAAACTAGCCAATCCTTTGACTTAAAGAAAAATGCATATTTGAAAAATAGTGCACCATCTAGATTTTTCATTTTTTCAAAAGTGAATATTTTTGCATGGGTGTAAAGATTGTATACATTAGCCACTCACCTAAAATTATTCAGCCCAAATTGCAACACTCAGTGCACTTATGGGTATAAACAGAAACCATTTTTTGAAATAATGACTGATGACCATTATTCAGCAGATTGATCCGGAAATGGCCGTTTTAACACAAGAGAGAAAACATGCCGGAAGTTGATTCCCACGGATGCACCTTGTTTGACCAGTCTTATTCATGCACTAGACAAATTTGTTGATAAAGTTACGACAAATGTAAAAGTTGGCCTACATATTACCTGATGTCTTAAGCCTCTATGATGTACGATCAGTTTTGGGGTATGCAATTTTTTTCTTAAAAATATATCTATCTGTTCTTCCAATGGCGTAGACTATCATTTGTGAGGCAAATTGAAGAAGAAATTTCATTTTTTCCGTGCCACAATGTCCAGTGCCGCTTCAATACAAAAGCCAAAATTGCCATCACAAGTGAGAAAAATAGAATATCCCTTTAAAAATAGTTAAACAACATTGACTAGTAAAACGCAGTATAAGGGGAGTTATCAAACCTTAATATCAAATATGGTACCTATTGAATTTGAATGGGTTGTAGTATTACAGCTGATTTGAATGTACCTTATCGAGTGATTGATTTGTATTTAGTGCAGGATGGTTTGAATGTATTTCCCATTTTGAGGTGTTGAGGTAAGCGGAATCCAACAAGGCTTCCAGTGTCCGATCCAGAGAATGTGAAGCCAATTGCTAAGGATGATGGTGAGTTTAAACTAAATCACACATCCCAAATGGGTGTTTTTAAACAATTCTTGTTCTCTGAAGCTATTAATATTTATGGGCCTTAAAGGACACCTGTCATGCTAATTACCATATTATGGAATAAAGTGCAATATAGTATTGCACTATATTCTGTTAAAGACAACCCAAAGACAGTGTAAAGGCAATATCAGTGATTTGCTAAATCAGAAACTCGATAAAAAATCTTCAAAAATCAGAGTTATTCATGTCTGTAACAAGTACCGGTACCCTAACATATCCCGCAATGATAAGACAGAAGCAATCTAATAAGCACAGAAATCGATTATCTTGCAATTACTGTCCGAAGGCACGTACTACAACACTTAATTCAATCTAGAGTCAAAATCTTGAAGACTGCCGGTTTTCTTCCTTTTTGGCATTTTCAGGTGGTTAAAAATAACTTTATGAAAAATTGATACAGACTTAACCTTTGATTTTAAGCTATTACTGCAAAGTTCAAATATTTGAATCTTCGGGTTGAATCACTGATAGTGTCTTTAAACTTTTTTAATTTTGTCTAAAAATGGTTTCATTTTGACAACTAGTACAGAAACCCAAAGAAAGGTTAAAATAATTGTCTAAAAAAAGTTCATTTTGGACACTAATTACCAACAAAAATGGTTAAATTTAACACTAATAAAGAAAAACATTAATTATAGTATTGATTCTTCTATGTGTCAAGACGGTCAAGAAAACTAATAAGGTCCCCTAAAGTGTGTGTGTGTGTGTGTGTTGGAGGGGGCGGTGGGTGATATGTGTGGGTTGGTGTCGTGTTAGTGAGGGGAGATAGGTTGGGCTGTGATCATGAGTGAATGGGTTAGGGTGAGTTAGGAGGGGATATTGTGGCGAGTAGTGAGTAGAATTGGGGTAGGGTGAGATAGGATCGGGCTGGGATGAGGTGAGTAGAATGGAGAAGGGGAGATATGATGGGATGTGGTAGTAAAGTTAAAATGGGGTAGAGTGGGATAGGATGGAGTTGTGGTGAGTAGAGAATTGGCGTAGAGTGGGATTGGGATGAGGTGAGTAGATTGGGGTAGAGTTTGGGATAGGATGTGATGAGGTGGAAGAAGTTGGGGTAGGGTGAGGTAGGATGGGACGTGGTGAGTAGAATGGAGTTGAGTGGGATAGGAATGGGATGAGGTGAGTAGATTGGGGTAGGGTGAGAATAGGATGGGATGTGGTGAGTAGAATGGGATATAGAGTGGGATAGGATGGTAGAGGTGAATAAATTGGGTAGGGTGGTGGGGTGAGATAGGATGGGGAGATGGTTGAGTAGTCGAATGGGAATAGCGGGGGTAGGATGGGATGATGGTTGAATAAATTGGGGTAGGGTGAGATAGGACGGGATATGGTGAGTAGAGTGGGCATCGCTGGGCTGAGTTGCTCGCCTGGCGTCTCTCGGCATCGGACTGGGCTGAGGTGCCGTCGCTTTCGGCCGGGAGAACTGATGCGATGTGAGTAAAATCGCGTAGTATTAATATGGAATGGATTGGTGAGGATAATGGGGTAGGTTGAGATCGTATGTGGTAGTGATTGAGGTAGTATGGGATGTGTTGCATAGCATTGGGTCGGGTGACTTAGACGTGGTGATAGGATGGGTGGTGGACTTAGACCTGGGGTAGAGTGAGGTAGGATGGGATGTGGTGAGTAGAATGGGGTAGAGTGAGGTAGGATGGGATGTGGTGAGTAGAATGGGGTAGAGTGGGATAGGATGGGGTGAGGTGAGTAGATTGGGGTAGGGTGAGATAGGATGGGATGAGGTGAGCTTTAGCACAAGTATAAGTTGTTGTTTTCATCGAGTAAATGGCTAAGCCCTACAGTTCCTAAGCTGACCAGTTCTTTGGTAAATAGACTTATGTTCAACAATTCCAATTTCAACAGCAAAAATCTGAATGTCACTTCAAAAGCAACAAATCAATCTCAACACTTTTACTTATGTTCATGTGCTACCATCTATTGTATGACCACTACACTAACAAGCTGACCATTTTTTAACAAATCTGAGCATTCTGTAATTTTTATTTCAGGATAACCTTGAACCATATTAGAGCTATGCCCACTATACATTTTGAATCCTTAGATTTTAATATAATGTTACCTTGATTTTAAATTTACAGCAGTATTAAAAAGGTTGATTGAGAGATTTTCCCAGACAGCAAATTCTAACAAATCATAGTTTTGCATATCAATTTTTGTCCCACAGACTGTGAAAGAAGCTTCAAGTCTATCCTTTTATATAGAAAATCACAAATTTGTAATTCCGGATACACCATATCCTATGGTGTTTCTATACCAGCACATTAAGGTTTACTGCATCAAACAATATTGTGTTTCATCTCAGACCCTCAGACTTAGCAGTCTAATTAGACAACTACTTGACTTTTAGAAGACTATTTTTAATTAATGCACAACAAATTATATTTCAAAATCTCTGAGTCTGCCTTTAATCTTCCCCCTTTTTTAACGGTATTCCCCTGCAAAGAGTTCGTATGATTCTTGGTTTTCCTTCTCCTCCTTCTTCTCTTCAAGACACTTGCCTTTTTCAGCACATTCACAGATTTTGGTCAAAGGCTGTGGGTCGATTAAAAGGTTCCATGGTTCCAATGGCTAATACCTTCGCCAGGGACCGCCAGAATTTTACAGGGGGGGTGGAAGTAGTCAAAATTTTGGTTTGGAGAAAGCGACTATTTTTCTTATTTACCCTGTGAAATCTTAGGCTAAATAATGTTTGGTTTGGATGTCTTGAGCGAAAATATGCCCCATTTGGTCACCCAATTACTTTTTACAAAATACTCTATGGGGTTCCAAAATCACGTTTTTAGCTTTCACTAAAACGGGTTGAAATATCAGCAAAACTGTCACAGAGGGGTTTTGGGGTGAAATGCCATTCTATCAAATAAAAACTCTATATATTTAAAATCGGGTCATCCCCTTTAAAGAGTCTTCCTTTGAGAATCTATAAATTCCTCTTGTGCCACGAATCATGCTATCTCACCATACTTGGTCAGAAGACCACTGATCCAAGGTCCATATCCATATGGGCTTTACACAGATTTGGGACAAAGGTCATTTGGGCCACTTAAGTGCAATATCAATGTTGTTACACAGATTGAGGGGTCAAAGTTCTGTGGGGCAATTACAGGGGCCATTCTTGAAATTTTGCTTATATTCAAAAGTCCTCATCCATCTTGTAGGGCTAAATGAAAGATGAAATAAGGCAAGGGGTGATCGCTGTCTGCAACCCAGGGCTTATTGGGTTGCTGTCATCAGCTTGGATCGACATGTGGGCTGGCGTTGTAGTCTTTGGCACTACCAGAACCTCACAGGCTAAGTCTCCGGGAGTTTCTTGTAGTATGCTGTCCTAGGGGGGACTTGCATATTACATGTTTATTTGATAGTATAGAAATTCTGTTGTAATTTGTGCCAGGCCCTGGGCCAAAAGTGGACAAATTAGGGATATTACCTTAATATGGACCTATTAATGTACCTAAAGGGACCTATTCAAGGTGCCCAACTTTTGGGAACGATCAAAAGAACCCAATTTAGGATAACAAATTAGGTACATGTACCTGAAAATGTTGAATAAGCACAGGTACTATTAGTATTAATATATACCTAAAATATACATCATGTAGGTGTATGTACTAATGTGTACATTACGCATGGCTTGTACCTATAATGTACCTCACTCTATCAACCAGTGGCATTTTTTCAGAAGTGGCCATGTACCTAAAAATTGTATCATTGGCATGTACCTAAAACTTTTATTACCTAACGAATGCTACTAAATGTATCTAAATTAGACCTATTGGTGTTCCAAAGTGGTCATGGATCCTAAATGTATTCATTGCATGTACCTACAAATATATTACCTCCCGGAATGTACCAAATGTTCTAAATTATAAAACCCTATTGGGGTGCTCCAAAAGTGGTCATGTACCTAAAATGTATCTATTGGCATTTACCTAAAATATACTACCAGAATGTACCTAAAATGTATCTAAATTATACTATTGGTGTTCCAAAGTGGTAATGTACTAAAATGATCTATTGGCATGTACTAAAAATATACCTACCAGTAAATGTACCTAAAATGTATTAAAATTAGACCTATTGGTGTTCCAAAAGTTGTCATGCACCTAACCAATTGTCAGTACCTATGATGTACCTATGATGTACCTGCCTGTACCCAAGGAGGTGTTAATGCGGAGGTTGACGGTTCGAATTCCACACAAGCACAGTTTTTTTTTAACACTTGCGTGCCCTGGTAATCTCCAAGGAAAAAGATTAATACACTATTCTTATCATACCACTAAGGAGAGATCAAAAGGGTACAGCCTACCGCCGTACTGGGTATATTTTTGTAATCAGCAAGTGGAGAGAAATTCAGCGCGTACGACACCATTACACAGGTCGGTGACGGCATAATCCCTGATCATTTAAAAGAGGGATGATTCATTGGTTCCACGCGTTGGGCATGATTTTTTTTTGTTTATAATACTTTTTTTTATGGAAAAAAAGATTGTTTTTAATAAACGTTAACGAATGTTTTGTTATCATAAATATATTTTATAAGGAATTAGTGGTATTCGTTATCGGGGTTCAGGGTGCCCGCGTCACTATGAGACGGGGAATTACCATGCGCTAATAGTCCCATACTGGGTTCAGCCTTCGGCTTCACCCGGCATGGGGATTCGCGCATGGTAATTCCCCATATCAGTGCTCCGCTTCACCTGATAACTTAATAATCCTGTCTACCTAAAAATTTCAAAAACCAAATATATAAATGTATTTACTGTTCTGATGCTATCTGCTTGGAATGATGAACACCTTTAGGTCCTAACACATATTAGATGATAACCTAGCGGCTCCTCTGCCAAGCTGGGTTGTTAGCTCAATGGTAAGAGCACCATGCTGGAAATAGGGAAGGTTGCGCGTTCGAGTCTGGCGGCGACAAGGGCACACATGGTTTTCTTTTCAAACACTGCGTGCGCTGGCCATCTCAGGCGAATACATTTTACTAAATATCATTACCTGCCAGGAGTTCTCAAAATCTAATTACACAAACAAGGCTCTAACAGGGCGGATTCAAAAAGGCTACTCATTTTTTGTGGCTTTGTAAAAAAATCTTAAAAGAAATCCACCCTAAATTATACTGTCATTGGAATGATCAACTTTTGGAGTTTTGAATATCTTTGCATAAAAAATATTGTCTGAATTTGATCATGCCAAGTGATACTCATGTGAATAAAACACCCATTTCCAAGCGCACAACATTAGGCAACCTTGCAGTAATTACTATTTAGGCCTTAAAATCACAAGTGTTGAAATCAACATTTCGATGGTTTGGCAACATTTATTGTCAAAAATGAAAAATTGATTTTTATATCATGCTTACGATGACTAACCATAGCAAAATAATTTAAACAAAAAAAATCAAATGCTGCCAACATGTAAATGATAATATTATTCTTGGATCGCCCATTTCTTGCACTGTTTCGTTTTGGGGACGGTTAATAAAAGAAACGCCCCAGGCAATGAGTGGCATGTATCAGTACTTGAACAAACATAATTACAAAAAGCAGTTCCTAATTCTCTCATATTAAACTATTTATGGCACTACTTGATTTAAGGGGGAATATGGGTTGGAGGGGCTACAAAATGCATATTTTAAAATTTAAATTAAGGAAAAAAAAATTTACCTTTTTTTGTTTGACAACAATTGGAGCTTCCGTTCAAAAGTTATGGTCGAAATTGTAGCTCAGGAATTGAATTCGCAGCTTGAGGAAACAATAAAATACAATAAGAAATAAAAACAGACATTTCAGTCGCGAGGCGGAACATTTTCGGACCATAACTTTTGAACGGGGAGGAAGCTCGATTGTTGTCACAAACAAAAAGGCAAAGCAAAAGAAAAAAACTAAAAAATCAATAAAATTTGAAATTTTAAATGTTCATTTTTAGCACTCCAACCCCATATTCCCCTTTAATTGAGATAATACATCTATTGCACATACAACAAACTTGATTATAATTGAGAAGCCCAATTATTACTAGAAGAAAGACAATTTGCGCAGTTTGTTTTCACTGTGATTCGGCGAGTCCCAGGGCTTCCCCTTTGTTTTCACCGCAATGTGACGTCAACCCGCTCCCGGCTTTGAGTTGCGGTTGAGTCAGCGAACATTCTATTACCAGGAGTACTAAACCGTCAGAATTAAACAATATTTTGGAAATCACATTTTCGGGAATCTTAGTGAACCATACAAAAAATGAAGGAAAAATTGATTGCTAGTGCCTTTAAAGCTGCACCACACTTCAATGACCCGTCCAGCCTTTATCATCAGCATGATGAGCTAGGATAGCCACATTCACAACTTTAACCCTTTTTTTTAAAAAAATACTTACACTTAACAGAATTGTGACGAACATGAGCTAGCATGGACTATGTTACTATAGGGATATGAAGGTCTAGGGTATGATGACTCAACATTGCAGTTTATTCGTTGAGGATGACGAATTCATAGCTCACCCCATAGGGTGGTGGACAATACCAAATTCTTTCCGCGACTGGTCTAATCCCAAAAACCTGCAATGGAATCGAACTAAGATGATTTTGTTCCATTTTTGCAGGGTTTGCCCTGGCATTCAGGCCATTTGCACCGGCAATCAGGCATTCTACAGCGGCCGTTGGCCGGCAAAGATGCGGATCAAAAATTAATTTACAATATGGGACCTCTGTCACCTCAGCCTCATTCCAGCTCAAAGCGAATTTGTATAGGGTCGAAAAAATGTGTGGTACATGCTGAAATCAGGTTAAATAATTAACATTAACTAATTTTACCGCCACTTTATTTAATAAAAAGCTGAAAATTGCGACTACAACTCCATGAAATAAAATAAAACTATACAAGATACTTTCATACGCGTGAATATGGAGACGGGATCTCTGTGTAGCCCACGTAGGAAAAACCAATTCGTCGGCAGTCCTGAGTTATGGGATTTGGTGAGGAAATGCTAAAATTTTAAGCGAGTAAAATGCCACAGTGGTATTTAATTTAATTAAAAACAACTGACCAGCTGCGATGGAGAGTTGTTTCTCTTGCTAATGGTGTCTTTAAAACTGTAATTTTTTTGTTTTTTGATCGCAAAAAATGAAGTGTTTTATATCCAGTAATGCCAGTGCAAATTGTCACGGTTTGCCCAAAGGTGGAGAATTCTGTAAACATTTTGATGTTTTTTTTTTTTTTTTTATTTTTTCACTAGCATTTTTGTGCCTCTGTTTTGCATTAGATTTTTATTTGTTTCAATGGGGAGTTAGGTTTCTAACAAGTACAACACACCATTATCATTAAGGATAAATCAGCATCCCAAACACATTGTAAATTTTTTACATTAAAATATGTGGCTTGATGGTCTTTTCTTAGAAAAAAAAACACAGCATTTATGTTGGCAATAGAGGTCAGGCACTTTTAAGGCTGATAAAAATGTCCCGTTTATCATTCATAGAGAAGTAATTACAAAAACTGTAACAGCATAAAATTGTATCCTACATGAGTGATATACATAATGGATGTTTTTCAATACAGGAAAATATCATTGCACACAAGTTGATGTTGATCTTGTAGACTGATTCCTACATGTCACTGTTAATGTCCGTGCCAAAGATGGAAATATCGCTGCTGTGACAAAAAAAATTACAAGTGAAAATAATATCAATTTTAGGTTTGTGTGGTGAGGTGAATATTTTTCTAAGTCCAGAATGAGGTTATTTTAAATACATCAAAGTGAAGTGAAAAAATATTCTAAGTCCAAATAGGATATTTTAGTTGAGAGAAAATATTTAAGTCCAAATAGGTATATGTTAGATACATCTAGTGAAGTGAAAATATTCTAAGTCCAAATAGGTAAATATTTAGATACATCTAGCAAATAGAAAATATTCTAAGTCCCAAAAGGTATATTTTAGATACATTTAGTGCAGAGAAAAATATTCTACGGTCCAACTAGGTATATTTTAGATACATCTAATCAGAAGAAATATTCTTATGTCAAAATTCGGTATATTTTAGAGACATTAGTGAAGTGAAAAACTATTTAAGTCCAAATAGGTATAATTTAGATACAAATTAGGTACAATTACACTCAGCCAAAAGTGAGTAGATACAATTGATACAGGTCAGAATGTACATAAAAATATACCTTTTGATATTAGAACATATTTGATACATACAGTACAAAATAGGTACAAAATCGAGTGTACCTACCATTTTTGCCAGGGAGGTTAACTTTTAATTGTGCTAAAAATTGCTAGATTAACTGGAGTAAATAAACAAATCAATTTTCATAGTATTACACATCCAGATGCAATGGCTTAAGAAAAGGACGGATGAGTTATCATCTAAAGAGGCATGACTCGCTGAAAACCTTGATAGAGGAGCACGGAAATCTGGGACAACAACTCTGATTGTGGTAGACGCTGTCAATCAGGTAAGCTTTGATTGTCACTGGTACAGCTGTTGAGCTGATCAGCAGTATATGTTGGATCTGTCTGAATTTCAATAATTGCTGCTCATTATACATTAAGCCTGCTGTAAGAATTTTGATAGGCCGGCGTTGCAGAACTAAAGATGGGATTTAGGGCATGTTAGGGAAAAATTTAGGTTAAACAGTTTATATATTTGATGCCATTTTGTCCTGGGGGTAACTGGTTATGTTGGTTGGGTACCAGCAGGGTAGCCAGCCACCTGAGTTGACAAAAAAACTGTGAGACTTGGCCAGGTCCTCGAGATTGAATATAGCGTAACAAATTCAACCCATGTGTCTATGCGGAGTCGCACATAGGGTAAAATTTGATTTTTCAGTCTCAAATAGGGAAGCAAATGAACAGGGGGACATCATCAAGATGTGTTATTAATGGATTGTTATAGAATGGCCATATGGAATATTTATGATTAAGATGCCAAGGTCATTTACGGTCATGTTAAATGTGGAAAAACTTTCAAATGTTTTCTCCCAGTAATAAGAGCGTGTTGTGCGTGAAGTTGATGGAAGGATGAGAATGAGGAGGATGATGCGAGTTGGGTTTGGAAGAGCGATGGACTGTTGGCAAAGGCGAATAGGTACTACGTTGGTATATGGGCATGTGCTGAGGAAGGATGACGAGCATGCCTAAGAAGGGCTTTTGAGTACGAGGTGGGAGGTTCGAGGAGGAGGGGCGTCCAAAGAAGAATGAAGCAAGCAACGTGGAGGATGAGAGTAGGAGGGTTGGGTGAGGATGGAGGATGCATAGAAATCGGGTGAAGTGGATTGAAGGATGTAAGGGCGGTGGCTGCTAGTGTGAGGGGTAAATCCGGCCACCCCCGTTTACAGGTACAAAACCGGATTTAAAACTTTGGTTTTACTTCTACTAATAGACTGGGTATTAACAAAGTTGCTCAGAATGAACCTTGCGGTTGCATAGAGTGTTGAGAATTAGAGGTTTCAAAGGTCCAAATGAGGAGTGAGGGCACTGGAAAAAAATGCTGACATATAATTCTTTTTAACAGAAATGACAATATCCAAAGTTGCTCAAAATGATCTTTAGAGTAGGTCATATAGGAGTAAAGCAAGAGGTCAAAGTCATCGTGGTCATGTGAAGACATTGTTGAAAAAGAAGAGTTGTTTGCCCATAAATTTGGAAAATTCAACTTAAAGTAGAAAATCTGTATGACTTACTGAGTGGGCAATATATAGTGTTCAAGGTTAATCGGTCAAAGGTCATTTAGAGATCATTGAGGTTATTCTAACAAGCCCCAATGTAGCCATTTACAAACGGTGGTGAGATGAATAAGAGTAATTGGGTAGGTAACTTTCAGTTTTCCAAATTAGGAGAAATATTACGGTTGGTGTTCTGATCATCTTTGGACCCCCCTGATTACCCGGGGAAGTAGTATGAATTTTGGTATCAGATGAACGGCATATTTTTCTCATTGTTGTCTCTTAATTTTATCCCTTAAATCCATTAAGTCCCAAGATGTAAACAAAAACACCTTCCTTTAATGGTTACACCATAATTGTTCGCACGATTGAAGGCTTTGCAATCTATATTATTAGGGACCTTGGGGACATGGACCAAATAAAAAACCAACTGTATAACAAATCTGTAGTTTCACCATATGGGGTCGGGTGGAAACCAAGTGTAATTTCATAATAAATTATTATGATCACATAACTGTCCTGTTCCCGCACATAAACTGCACATTTTCTTAAAATAGCTAAAATGTCACCTTTCAATACATTTTCCCAATATTCAGAGACCAATGTAATGTATAGACTTCAGCTAACCATGAGCTAAAGCTATTACAATGGGCGGGTGTGTAGGGCCATTGTTATAGCCATGTGTTACCACCACCCACGATTCGGGGTGAGTGACAAATACCCCGTCCTCTCTCACAATAACTAACGCTGTACTTATTAATATAGGTCGTTGTGACACTAAATTTTCTTCTGAAAACGCGGTGTAAGGGTTACATTGAATAGGAAGAAGGTAGCAATAAGTTAAGGGGCTTTGGGTTGGCATAAAGTTGTTAGGTCAAAGCTTGCACAGCAACATTCTCTCATGATGTTTGTCAGTTTCTCTTTCTAATAAATAATGAAAAAAATGGGCAAAGTTAATTGAACACGCAATATAGAAGCTCAATATTTATTATCTTTGAATGAGGTTAAGGATTTTGTCCTGAAAAGTACTCCGTCTAAATTGGAGAGGGTAACAGCTGAAATCTCATCAGCTGCGCGACAATATCACAAGGTCCTGCACTCCCAGATGAAAGGGAATTTGAGTGTTTCTACATCGCATACAGGGCCAGTGATTGAAATCTCTTTAACTCCATTGTTGTGAAGTATGTGCATCCAGTGACGGACGAGGAGCGATCACAGGGGGCAAAAATTCCAAGTCGTCCCGTCAGAGGAGGAAAATTCTCAAGTCGTCAATGGGTGATTTGCGCCAATTAAAGCAATATAGCACATTTTTTGAAGAGCGCCCCCAATTTCCAAAAAATTGCGATTTTTGCACAGTTCCGTAGGTATTTGGTTAGGAAACTATACCTGAAACGAGAATCTCAAAAATCCGTAATTTATCACAAAAATAAGCGATTTTGTTAATGAGAATTGTGAACCCAAGATTGGACTTACGCAGAGCTGGAAATGCTACGTTTATGTCCGTCCATGATGAAAAAAGTGCCACGCGAGAAAATAACCTCTAAATTGGCTTGCCTGAAACTATTCAAACAACTAATGGATGAGCGTAGAACCACGACATGGCGCTATTTTCCATCCCCCCCCCACACCATTTTTTGTTGTTTTTTTTTACCACAAACAACCAACACACCCCCCGGTAATCGCACATTGAAGGCCGTGGTATTATGATCGGGATACCCGATAATATTTATTCTAGTACAAAAATTCCTTCGTGTGACACATGGACATATTCGAGTTAACCATTCACAGGTATAGTTTACTAGCCCAGTTACCAATGCAATCGTGTAAAAATCTCCAAATTTTGAAAAATTGGGGGCGCTCTTCAAAAAAAAGTGCTATACTTGCTTTAAGTCTGAACTTGAAAAAATACGCTTGTAAGCGCGCGAATAATCCCCAATTACTTAATTTTACCCAAATTTGAGGCTGAAATTGGTCTAAATTCCCGAAAAAGAGGGAAAATGCATTTCGGGTCCATCTCGTCCCACCTTTTCGAGCCAGAGGGTGCAACTTCCCCCCAACACGGTCGGCACGGCCACTGGTGTATCCCACTAGTCCACTTGACTATGGGGGAAATGAAATTGAAGTGACATTTTATTCTTTTTCAAGAAAATGTGCCAGTTTTATTTGTGGGAATCAGACGATTCTGATGATTTAATAATTAATTATGAAAACAACACCATATAGCAAGGACATATGCCCATCGACTAATAATAGTCCACGTGATTATTCTGTTTTGTTGGATGTCTGGTCCGCCTATTTTTCGGAGGCCGGGGGTTGTGCGGTCACGAAACTTGGTGGGGGGTGTAACTTGTCTGCGTCCAGATCAAGTTTGATTGGTTAGTGGAGCACACCCCACAAGCCGAGTAATCGCAAAAACAACGAAAAGTATCCAACATAATGTATACAAAGAGTATCCACAAAGTATATACATATACTGCCAGCGAGTAAGTTGGTTTTACATTAGAATTAAACCTAGTTCCACCATCTGTAATGCTGGTGTGGCTGCCGTGCTTGGATCAATTTCCTTGGAAGTGTGAGTTGACAGTGACCTTGCAAAACAGTATAGGGAACAGGGAGGGGGATAAAACAATGTATGGACATGAAACTTGGGAGGGTGGGGTTGATTGCTGATGCCACAGACATACGAGTTTAGGATTGATTAAGACACTATCAGTGATTTGCTAAATCAGAAATCGAAAAAAATCATCAAAAAATCTGATTTTTTGCATGGCTGTAACAAGCATAGGTATCTACCATACCTACAAAATGATAAGATCAGAAGCAAACTTAATAAGGACGAAATAGGATATTTTGTCCTTAGTGTCGGAACGACACTACCTTACAACACGAATTCGTATCTTTGAACACCGCCGTTTTCGTCTTTGCGTTCAATTCTTCAGTAGAAAAAGTTAAGTTATGAGAATTCTACCGGCTTATCCTTCACTGTAAAGCTTTTCCTGCAATTTCAAATACTTTAATCTTTTGGCTAAATCACTGAGAGTGTCTTTAATTTGTTCATCTACATTATAAAAGGCCAAGTAAACTTAGTGTATCCAGACGAAACTTGGTGGGAGGGGTCGACTGTAATGCCGGAAATTTTAAAAGTCAGGAATACGTTTCATCAGGGGCCATCAAGGTCAAACAAACAACAACAAAACTTGTGGGTCATTCAAGCCAGGTGATCGCAAAAAACCCCTGGACGCCTAGTATGCATTATTGTCTACCATCAAAACTGCACCATTCGTTTCCCATTGGGTAATTGATGGGCATATTGCAAGTGGCCAGGCTCTTATATAAGCCATATTACTGGCAGCTACCCTGCAGAGTGATTAAATTTGCACTCCTGAAATAAGGAGCCACTTCATGTTTACCCACCAAATAATGATTTTCCCCAAAAATATTATATTATGAAACTTACCATCTATGCAAACAAATTAAAATGTTACCAAGAAAACATGTACACCCAAATATCTGGGAGCAAAATTAAAAAGTGAATGTTTTCCCAACCAAAATCAAAAGCAAATTAACTCAAGGCTACACTGACAATCCAAGTTTACAGGTACCTTCAAATTAAAGGTGGCTTGTTCCCAATTTGTCTATTGTGTTCTCTACTTGATTTAGCGCCCTGTGTCCAACATTGAGTATCCCATTGTTAGCTTTGAATTGTGTGCACAATATTAAAAAGGGTGTGCCTCAAGTGGAATTCCAACAAAAGAAAAAAATAGTATTAAAAAATGTGCTTGATAATCGCCATGCGATTTTTCACTTTTGTTTAAAACTTAATTCCAAATGTTAAGTTTCAGCTAGGAAAATTAAAAATTTTGTTCAAAGTCTTTAATATAATAAAGATATTGCCAAACTAGTATGCACATGTGTGTGCTATTTAAATTCACCCCCAAGTGTAGTGAAAGAGGAATTTATTTGTGTACAATTCCACTGGCAAAGTTTTCTGAAAAAACATTCTAAAAAAAACCAAGCATGTCATTAATCCCCAGGACTTGAAAAGCATACATGGATTTGCGATAGCGCGCATATCCATGTGTGATTTGTAATGTATGTATTGCATGTGTTCCAGTTTGGTTAGGTTTTCGTTTTCCAGGTCTCCTTACGAAAAGTTTAAGTATGATTTTACACCAGACTTGGGATTAAGGTGCCATTGGGGTTACTTCATGTGTGGATTATGTCAAAGGTTATGGACCAAGGTCAAAGGTCATACTTGAGGTCATGTTACAGACTGCCATCTTGCCAGGGGGAGGATGAAGTTTAATTGCAGTATTTTTTTTTACGCTGCTATGGTAAAATGTATAACTCATTTTTGTTTAGCTAAGTACAGAAACTGAAATTAAACAGATGGAATGGATGCCAGGAAGTTGCCATGGTAATGTGAAGATTTGTTTAAATTTCTACCACACGTTGAGGGCCACCCACTGGAGAACTGAAAAAATGTGTACCAAAGGCCTGCCATGTACCTCGTCTAAGTAATGAGGAGGCCAAAAGGGGAATTGTAATAGGAGTACTTTGGAGATTTATAAGGTAAGTCATGGGGTGTGTGTGCGTGTGTTGTGCAGCATGCATGCGGTTGTTAGATATTTTTTTTTTTTTACACGAGGACGGTGGTTAGGAGGAGGCCAAGAGGGACATTGTTAAGAATTTGGAAGATTTAATAAGGTAAGTCAAAGATGTGTGATGTGTGTATATATAGAGACATCGAAAACATTGTCTTTTGGCACGCGAGATCGACGAGCACTCATGCGCGCACTTTAAGGGGCTTTATGCGGGCGCGATTTATCACGCGACTTACCAGTCCTGACATTGCCGCATTCGTTGAAAAACAAGTGATCTGTTGACCAAAACGAGATAATTTCTTGAACAGACAAATTCAGACGCGTGTAAAAGCAGTGCCAAACACAAGTGCGGTGCGTGCGTGACCTTTACTGCAATCCATATTTACGGCACGTAAGAATGCCGTGACCGCACGAGTACCAACCGTTCGTTGTTTAGCAGACTATTACAATTGTTTTGCACGTCCATGCTTCTGCAGTTTTGTTACGTTTATGTGAGTAATCAGGGATAAAAATCCCATCTTCTGTATTTCATAAAAGGTGCTTAAAAAAGTTTACACTATAAGTTTACGCTATGGGGAGATTGGTTATTAAGCAGGAGTATTGAAGGCAGCAGCTTGTCACCGAAGGTCGGGCGATATAGGCAGAAGACAGGTAAACATCTTCACTGCCCAGATTAACACGTGCGAGGTTCATTAGGACTACTGATCAGTTGATTTGGAAGTTAACTGTCACAACACATCAGGAATGGGGTGACCCGGTGGGGTGAGCGTGGGTGATCTGTCTCTAATCGGAAATATTAAACCCCTTGAGTTAAGGCATATTTTCCTGTGGACTGGAGCTAAAATGGTAATTTACAAAAAATTTGAAATTCAACATTAGTGAAAAAATATATTTCTGCTCAGCACTGTTTGTATGGGTGCGCTGCAGTTGATATTTAACTGTCATCAAAATTCAGGCCAGAGCCTGAGGAGGACTTGTACCATACTTATATTTTATAGCTGGTATAATTAAAATAATAATCACTCTTGTGGCTGGAGATTTTTTTCAACCGCTCTCCTTAGAAGCGCCAGAAGAGCTTTTACTGCTCGCCTGCTCATTTCAAAAGACGATGTTGAGAATAGTTAGAATTACGATGGAAGATTAGCTGGAACATAAGTCCAAGGTGTGTGTGTATAGGACACATTGGACATAGTAGGAGGTTAGGAGGAGGCCAAGAGGGACATTGGTATGAATTATTTTGGAAGATTTAATAAGGTAAGTAGAAGGGGTAATGGACAACATTATACTAGTAGGGCGGTATGAGGAGGCCATGAGGGCATTGTTAAGAATTACATTGGACAATTTAGTAAGACCAAGATAATTTTTTTATTTTGGCCTACACTGGACCAATAACCAACCCTAAGGCCAAAAAACAGTGCGTACCAAGGCAGTCGATCCCAGAGGGAAATTTCTAAGTCGTCCCGACAGGAGCAAAATTCATCCAATGATTGCTCCAATAAGTCTGAATTTTGGACAAACACTTTTAAATTTTGCCCAAATTGGACTTAAATTGTAAAAAATTCACCGAACAAGAGGGATAAATGCACATTATGGCCATATCGTCCCCACTTTTCGAGCCAGAGGGGGCAACTTGCCCCCCTGCGCCCCCCGGTCGGTACGCCACTGACCAAAAATAAAAAAAACATGAACCCTGTATCTCTGAAATATGTTAAGCCTTTACCATGTTTGGTGGCTAATTTCACAATATAGCTAGTTGAATGGACTGATCAAATTGCCTAGTAGTGCTGAAATGGATAGTGATCGGACACTAAAAATCACTTTTACACCAAGGATATTATTATAATAGCATTCTAGAAGGGCCTTTATTAAGTTGAAGTCAAACTTAGTTGACATTCCAACCTCTTCATTTCTGAGCATGTCACGATGGTGACGACGGTGTCACTAACGCTCTCGCATCAGCGCTTATTTTGAATTAAATTGAGCCCTTCGGATGTTCTAACTGGATTCTATGTGGAAGATATTACTATCTTTAATGCTACAACAGCCATATTTAAACTGTAACGGATATATTATAGTAAGAAACAAGGAAGAAACGTTAAAAATACGAGCATGACAACACGTCGAATGCGGGCTACGATGGGAGCGGTATCGCGAGGTTACATAGTGAATAGGCGCATATCGCACATGGTCAACACGGCGACGTGCGGTGTTGTCTTCCGTTCATAAAAAGTTGGATAAATATCACTAAACTGGTTAGAGATGTTTGCACTCGTTTGGACTCATTGAAAGAAACTAGCTTCGACAAAGTCCTAAAGTCCCGCCCTAAAATAAAGTGCTGGAAATTGATCAGAGTATGGACGGTAATGAATCAGATGGGGAGGATTTGCAGGCTCAGCAAGCGTCATTTGTTTCCGAAATGACCAAGTCGCTGATTTGTAAAAGAAAATGGATGATTTGATAAATAGATCCAGGCGAAACAATTTTTATGTCTTTTGGGCTTTGCCGAAGGATGTGAAGAGAAACTTGAGATTTGTAGAGAACTGATTTGTGATTTCCCTTGACACTGAATGGATATCCATGAAGTGGAATTGAGAGAGCTCATCTCAGTCCAATGGGAAAATATGCAAAGACTCAAGCATCTCGTCGGGAGAAACCGAGACCAGTTCATGTAAGGTTTTCTGCGATATAACGATAGAGAAAAAGTGCTTCGAGCAGCGCCAAAAGCTTTGAAGGATAACCTTTCAAAGACAGTAACGTTTTTATTACAGAATGATGTTTCTTAAAGGTCGTAGAGATAGGCAAAAAACTAATAGCTGAAAAAATAAACTTCGTCGTGATGGGAAATTCGCTGTTGTACCGTGGACATTTCCAGCTTCATTTTAATTAAAACAGAAAGTAGGTTTTCTGTTAAGCGTACGGTATGGAAGACTTGGGACTCCAATAAAATTGTATTTGACTTGAGTAAGCGCGAGAACTAGAAGATGCAAGGTGGTGAGTTTGTTTTGTCATTAACGTCTTGAATAGACAATCATTTGCTTGTTAGTGTCGCAGATTTTAGTTTTTGCTGGCAATTTTCGATCTGTCGCAATACAAGCCGAACGAACGGTAAAATATCCCCGGCGTACGCCGGGTAGGCTTCGAATCTCGACGTGGTGAAATCATCGTATTCTATTTTTGTGTAGTTAGCCCGGTAGTTATAAAAAATCCATGCTTTGTAACTAATCTGCGCAGATTTCCCCGCAGATTTCCTCGTATT
>JAMKCH010021071.1:0-60292 GCA_023653785.1 Ophioderma brevispina
TGAGCAGTTTTTCTTTTTTCCTGTGTACAGGCATGGAAAAGTGGGTTTTGAAAAAAGAAGCTGAAAGGGTTATAATGGTAAATAGGGCAGGAACGAGGAGGCCGCTCGCCCATAGCGGGTGGGCCTTAACTTTAGAAAACTGAGCCTTCCTAAATACATGCTCATCAGATAGAGCTCGTTAAAATAAAGCTTGAAGAAAATTACAAACCTATAATTAATATTGAAATAAAATATTAGTAATGAATTTGTAATGTGCTAAAACACAACAGAAAATGTTGTCTATCGTCAAAGATGTCAAAGACAATTAAAAGCTCAGGAAATTGTTTATTTAACAAAAAAATCAAGATGGTATAAACATGACGATGATTAAGCTGTATCTTATCATACAAACTTTCATATAAGAAGAGAATGGTTCAATACGAGCTGGAGTAGGTAGATAGAATGGTCGATTTTCTTTCCTGACTTCAATGATGACATAGCAAGCAGATTACAAAGTTGTAAGCTTTTCCTCTTACAAAAATACGCAATGCTTTAATAATGAAAGAATAACCTTAACTTTTAGGATAGGCAGTTTTAACACCTGACCCGTTTTCTTATTTTTTTTGGGGGGGTTGGGGTGTTTATATTTTTTTCTCCCTCCAAAGAGGCGGGGTGCACGCCCCTATGTAGATCCGCCAGTGCTAATAAGGTTGCAGTTCTCCAATTCTCAGTTTCCATTTAATGTTTAGGCAGTTTTCTCAATAGTATTGACAAACTGTACCCTACCACCATGATCAGTGAATGACACAGCGAATGTGAGGTGATGCCTGCCACCCCCAAAATGGATTGTAAAACTTTGTTTTTACTACTATACTTTCTTCTTCTTGATTTAGGGTCTACTGTTTTGGAGCCAACCAAACGGTGTGATTGATTGCTGCCATCAATGGTTATGATGTTTGTGGAGGTTCTGGAGTTAGCTATACTGTGTGATCTTAGGGTGGCTGAGAAGAGTTCTGTCATGGGATATCTGTAGACGATTTGTAAGTTGAAAAAAAGTACATTTTGCTCACACCTAATGGGTAAGAATTAGATTTTATTGACCCATGTTCTGGGTTAAAAAACAATTATTTCAAAATACTCTAAAATTTTTAATGCCATTCCTGGATATCAAATTGGATTCAAAAGTACAGTCCAAATCTAAGGGTAGTACTTTGTATGCACCATAATTATTCTCTTGAAAAATCCAAGTATATTTAAAGACACGTACCAACATTCAGAGAAGAGGAAGAAAGAGTACATTTCAAATACATTCCACGTCTATTCATGTGAATTTTACCACAAGGGATGTGAAAGTAGTCTGTTTGCTCAGTGATCATAACACAACACAATGTTTTCACAGCATCTATGCTGTTGCACCATTTTCCAATTGCTTGTTTTTTCAATTCAGAAGGTTTAAAGAGACCTCTCCGTGTCTTTACGAAGGAATTAAGGACCCCCTAGTTTGATAAGCCAAGGAGACTGTGTGGTTAGAAATGTGCAGGAGAGCTCTATTTGGCATGAATTTTTAGGGTCTTGTTGCTATTAACAATTACACACTCACTAGTAAATTCATTGAAAAGCTACCTGAGAACAATTGTGTGAAATTCAAACGTAAAACACTTAAGCAAGTGAATGTTTTGGGAGAAAAAGACACATACTTGTGTGTCTCTCTGTTTAATTGGGGGGGGGGGGGGGGGGTTCATATGTGTCCTGTTTCATGATTGGATGGTCTTCTTCTTCTCTTGCGTATGAGGCGGCAGCAGCTAACTATGTTGTAGATGGGGGAGCCAGCTCACTGTTGATTGTTGGGGTTTGAGAATGTCTATGTCCACTGGTGGATTGAGATGTGATCCACATCTGTGAGGCCAGAAAATAGGTACACTAATATGTACCTAAAATGAACCTAAATGAACCTAAATTGTACCTATGGGTATTAGAGTTACATTTCATTGTACCTAAAAGTACTATTTAGATTTAGTTTTTAGTTTTTGCTAAAGTATCCTAAATTGTACCCCGATATTTACCTATTTTGAACTTAGAATTTCTTTTAACTTGGCTAAGATACTAAATATACCTAGTGTACCTCCTTTGAACTTAGAACAAATTTCAAATGCTTTACTGTACCTAAACTATACCTATTTCAGACTTAGAATATTTTTCACATAATGAAGGGTACCTAAACTATACCTATTTTTACTTAAATATTTTCACACAATAAAGGCACCTAAACTCATACCTATTTGGACGTGATACTTCTAATTTCTTGGTATACCTAAAGTGTACCTATTTTCCAGACATTCTTTGGCGCATTCCTCATTGTCTAACAGTATGTCCTAATGTGTACCTAAATTGGAAGTTAAACTGTGTGCCTCAATTAAAAGGTGGATTTCCTTAGAAACACATACAGCCATAGTATTCACAGCAGTTTCAGATGACAGTTAAAATTTGAACTTGGTTGAAGCATCAGTGACAGTTATAATTTCAAATTGGATGGAGCAAGTAAGCTCAATTCACACTATCATTTTTGCCCGTCAGTCTTCCTATGGGACCACAATTATAACTGGCACTTCCACCGTTTGAACTGGAAAACTGATGTAAAAAGGACAGGTGTGATTTGCGAGAATGAAAGGTTGGACTGTTCTCCTCTGGGATCAAAAATATGAGGCTGAGTAGGACACGCTGCTCTTTCGGGTAGGGAACCTGATGACATTTCAGTGTACTTGCCCTAGTTTTGGCAATGCTGAATGTCTTGGCTTTTAATTCAGGGATGGTATGATATTAATAGGGGGTCATGTTTTAAAACTTGTTTGTTCACTGCTCAGTTAAACTTCTATCCTGGTTTGTAGACCTATGAAATCATGGCCCAACAGAAAATCAGAGAGTCAAAGGTTTATTGAATTATATCTTGAATAGGAAGTTTTATGGACCGTAGACCATGAGATTACAAAAACAAAAATAAGAGCAACAAGCCATGTAGCGGATCTCACTGCAATGGAAATAAGTGGTGATTCTATTTGATGATACACAACAATGTATAGTATGTATAAAGACATTGCACATGCACTACTGACATCCTGTGACAGCCCTTAATGGCGACTTCACATTATCATACTGCTTGGGATTGTGTAATTTAAACTGACATAGCCATATAGAGAGGCCTACAATTCAATGTGCTGTGCAAAAATCTTTTTAGTTGGATATTTTCTAGTTTCTATCACATTGTCTACGTGCGTGACATGTTTTACAGATGTTACAATGGCCTTTATTGTACTTTTGATTAGCATAAATACATAGATATTTATACATAGATTATGATTATTGTTTACCGTTAGGGTCTGTACATTATGATATGAGTTTATTCCCAATTTATATAGGCCAACACAATTCATCCAATCAATTAAATCATCAAACATTACGTTTCCAATCATTGAAGCAGCAATGTAATTCCATGTATGGTGCACAACTTTAAAAATATACTCATAAAACACATCTACATCAATTAAGAGTATACTAACATATATAATGATATCAACATTCCGATCCTATTTTTCCAGTTGGCTGATCCAAGACTAAAATCATTCAGTCCGATCCTACTATCTGAAAGAGAGGGCCAAAGTTCAGGATCAAAACGCAGCGCCAAGTGAAGGATGATGTTTACGTTTTCGAAATGGGTACACTATGATTTTGTAGATGCCTTTCTTGCCCCTCATGTGACAGAAAGACTTCCACGTCAAATCTGGTA
Organism: Ophioderma brevispina; assembly: GCA_023653785.1. Lineage (NCBI taxonomy): Eukaryota > Metazoa > Echinodermata > Ophiuroidea > Amphilepidida > Ophiodermatidae > Ophioderma > Ophioderma brevispina. The sequence continues at coordinate 3,761 of JAMKCH010021071.1, forward strand.
AGTATTGCCAATTCTCCTCTCATTTAATTAGTTTTCAATCAAAGCACTTGTTTTTAATTGTTGCCTTCTCAAGCAGCCTCCACTGCCATTCTACTTGTCCATTAGTGTTGAAATAATCACAGAATTCAGCTTGTATATCTCTGGCAGTTTCAGCGGATCGATTACTTCCCTGTTGTGCTAGTGGTGCTATCCCATTTGGAATGGGACCAGTACACCAACTACCTTCCACCATCTCTCCAGTTGTTGTGTTTTCTCTATCTAAACTTGAAGGAGGGGCATATATATTTCTGGCGCTTGCTTTAGTGCGAAGGAAGTTATGAAGAGCGCATGTAGCAAGGACAATGCATTGAACTTTATCTGGATGGAGTCGAAATGCTTGGTGAAATACACGGAAGCGATTAGTTAGTATGCCAAATGCATTCTCCACAATCCTACGTGCACGTGAAAGTCGGTAGTTAAATATGCGCTTACTGTCATCTAATCCACGGGATGAATAGGGCTTCATAATGTAACTTTTCAGTGGAAATGCTTCATCAGCAGTAATAACATAGGGCACCGCCTTCTCTCTCCCTGGAAGAGGTGTTGATGATGGCACATTCAACAACTTTTCTTCAAGGGCCTTGTATAGCGAGCACTGGCGAAAAACTCCCCCATCACTAACTCTTCCATTACTACCGACATCTACATATATAAAATTTGTAGTCGGCATCAACTAAAGCCATCAGTACAATACTGAAGTTATTCTTGTAGTTGTAATAAAGCGATCCACTTTTTGGTGGTGGTAAGATCTTGACATGCTTCCCACAAGGGCACCAAATTACAATTGGAAAATTCCAGCGTTCTTTGAACCCTTCTGCTATTATTCTCCCACTCTTCTTCTGTTTGGGAAGGAACTGTAAGAAAACAGTACAAAAACAGTAATAAAGTTCCATGTCTTTTCTCATAAAAAATATCAGTTTACTTTGATTTAAACAGGCACTTGATGATACTCTTCTCAAGAAGAAGATGCTGAGATGATTGCAGACTGACTCGGAGGGTGAAATTTGAATTGATGAAATAGCCAAACCGATGAATCGTCAAAACAGGGAGATTGAAGAACACATCCCTACACCTGAGCAACAGCAGCCTCGGACCATGATAGAGATCGGCATCTAAGAGAATATTCCACACAGAAACCCAAGAGAAGAAGCAGAAAGAAAAACCAACCATCAGGAAGAAAGTTTGTAGCCGCGGCAAATGCTTAAAAATCGGTCGGGGAAAACATTAAGAATAAGGGGAAAACCGCCTTCGCCCATCAAGAAGAGGATGACGACATGCTGATGGCCGCCAAAGTTATTGCTTCAGGCTTGAGAAAGATAAGAACCCGATGTTGAAAGGCAAAGAAGCCCTCTTTGAAATCCAAGAAATGAAATATTAAATGGATTTTCAGTAACAATCAGAGATTCACCCTCAAAGCCAATTTCCCATTGCTGCCCTCAGACCATCCTACCAGCCCCCAGATTAGTTCTTCAAATTGACTATCATACTGCTAAACCATTAACTATCCAAGCAGGCACAAGTGGATCACCAACACCAGGGATCTTCACACAACCTGCTTTTGGCCATGGTGACAGTTCTGGACATTGGAAGAAAGAAATTTGTGCTAAGCCCAGTATTACTCAATGTGAACAATTAGTACTTATATAGGTCATGAGGCTCGCTTATATAGAGTCATATAAAAAGAAGTACACATCAGATGCATAATAATCAATATAGTAGACATTATATCTTACCTTCATGTAGTCATCCTTTAAAACGTCATATATAGCTTGACATGTTTTGGGTATTTATCTATCAATGTATTCATAGGAAATCGGATCAGAGATACTCCAAATCCTGGTACGTATTTCCTGTTAAAAATACAAAGTGATGTTCGTGAAAAATAACCATTCGATTTTTTTAAATAAATTAAAAAAAGCAAAAAATTAAATAAATTAAAAAACCAAATTTCAACAAGTTTGACAAACTTACCATTACCTTTTTAGTTTTGTAAAATATTCATTTAACTTTTTTTGCATGTAGACTTAGGAATTAAGAATTACGTATTTAAAACTGTGAATTATAATAGATACAAAAATGCTACCCTGATGGCCAAAAATCGTAGGGTACAGAGCACGTCGCTCCCCAGCACTGAAATAGCTTGTAGAAATGTGGTCTTGCCTCTAATCAGGGCTCCACTTGTGTAGTAGCTTTGGAATGCTGAGACCATCCATCCGAAGAAGAAAGGTTTTAAACTTCCTATGATCTTCAATGTCAAGCTTCAACCGAAGCGAGGGCATCGGTATGCCCCACACATTTCTCTTCTTTGAAATCATGTTTGAACAATGTATTTCGTTTTCCGTTTTAATCTCTTTCATCGCTTTATGCCCAATGCTGGCACCAATATAGCAGCAATTAAAACAATAATCGAATTATCATCTATTTATCCATGGATAGTTTGTCAGTGTAGCATTACATGTATAACCACAAAGAAATCTCTAAAGTTGTGAGTCTAAGATGAATAAGGAGACCCCTGTTCCCATTATTCAAGATAATGACCTGTGTAAGTTATGGACAGTAGGTCACAGGAAAATGGAACAGTAAAACTGACAGCTGTGATTTGTTGGTTCCATTCCTGTTCAAACCTTGTCAGTTTTTTAAAATCTTTAAAACGGAAAGGGCAAAAATGAAGTGTGAATTGAGCTTAAGAAAGACAAAATGTGCCTTGGCTTGCCATTCAATTCTAATCCAGATTAAGTATACTATTCAGACTTAGAAAATTTTTCACATAATAAAAGGGACAAAACTATACCTATTGGACTGGATACTTATCTTGCTTGGTATACCTAAAGTGTACTATTTCCAAGACATTTCTATGCCCCCTTTTAAGTACCACATTTGATATTAAAGGTGCACACATACTATCTAAACAGGCAGTGGTTCAGATGATAGAAGCATCTAAACTTTTAAGGTAAGTCGGGAGGGGGAAAACAAGGGTAATCTATGCCTCTTAAAATGCGCAACTTTTTTTTGCATAGAGGTGCTTGTTCCGAAATTCCAATGTTTACGTGGCTGATCTATGTACTGTTGTACTCTAAAAGACCTGTTTTGGAACCTGAAACACAGGTCACTTTAGGTACAGGTACCTATAATATGCTCAAAATTGGGACTGTACCCTAAAAATGACCTGTTTGGAACCCGAAAACAGGACAATTTAGGTACAGTGTAATATTTTGACCAATATTTAAAAAAAAAAAAAAAAAAAAAAAAATCGTTTTGGAACCCGAAAACAGGTCAATTTAGGCTACATCTGTACTATTATGTAATAAAAATTGTTGATAGCCAATTATTGGTCGCGCTATGAGTTGCAAAAATATTGGCGAGACGCGTCGAGCCCAATATTTTAAAGCTCATAGCGAGACCAATAAAATATTGGGCGCAAATATCCAAATTTTATCATTATCATGCGTAGGATCCGATCTTACTCCTTTTTTTTTCTTTTTTTTTTTTTTCTCTTCTCGCGTATCGGAACCTCAACACCGCATGATAAATGGTCAAAATAGGTACGTACACTAAAATGATATGTTTGGGAACCCCAAAACAGGTTCCACTTTAGGTACAGTGGACCTATAATAATGTTTAAAATATGTCTATATTTTTCTGTGATAGGTACACTTAATAATTTTAGGTACTGTACCTAAATGACTGTTTTCGGGTTCCAAAAAGGTCATTCAGGTATATAGATTAGGTTCATTTAGAGTACAGTACCATAAATGTCCATTTTTCTGCCAGGGGGAGAACCGCATTGGCAGGCTAGAGATGGGACCCGCAGCTCCCATCAGTGCATATTGCGGTAAAGCGCTGACTCCTGTGTGAATTCCTTGTGGGTAGTCTTCATAGGTGTAATAGGAGTTGGTCTGGTCTTAAGTATCTATCCAGGCAGTATTACTGGTCTGTAGATGTTGAATGGGGAGTGGAGAGTTAGCAGCATGTCGACAGAAAGGTCGACGAGGAACAGTCTGTCTGCCGACTGGTGTGATTCTTTGAAGTGTAGGCAGCAGTTCTTGTTGTCCAGCAGAAGCCTTTCACTAGTTTGAATGGTGATGGGGACATGGTAAATTGCATCCATATTATATAGGTGATCCCAGAGAGATATTAGCCATTTTGCATGGAATTTCAAGCAAGCCTATGGGTAGAGCTTATGGGACACATGCAAAAAGGCATTTTGGTATAACTCTCTTTCTCTTTATCTGTTTTGTTAACATACAGGTGTTCCATTAATAGATGGTGGCACTATTCGTCTGCCCAAATTGATTGGGAGATTCGTGCCTTGGATATGATCTGACTGGGAGCTGTTGATGCAGATGAGGCCTTGAGATTTGGCGTGGTTAACAGAGTAGTACCTGATGGTCAAGGTAAGAACAAGGTCATAGAGGTATATATGTAACTATTTTGTGGGGATATGTGAGCTCCCAGATGCGAGGATCAGATTTTTACTCACGGAGTGGCGGGACTGAATCTTTGACACCAAATGGGGTTGGGAACTGCATTGGGGCCATGTTCTAATAGTTGCAATCTTATTTCTCTCAAATTGTTGATTTTTGTGTATAGGTCGTAAAATAAGATTAACAATATTTTTAAACAAAAGATTTCACTTCTGACAAAATGTGAAATCTGTGTGTTCCACCGGGGTTCCATTTTATGTCCAGTTCTAGATTCTAAAGCTTTCTTGTTTGACGTCATTGTAGCTGGAGAAGTCCTTGAGCTGGCCAAGCCGATAGCAATCTTTCCCAGGATGTGTAGTTGGCAGATAGAAGGTCAGCAATATACAACACATACACAGGGAATTCTTTGATGATTCTCTCGAATATGAAAACTGAAAAATGGTAGGTGATGGAGGAGAACCTGGACTTCCCGGTTATTTAAACAAAACTGTACACGTAATGTTTCAATTTAGGATTGGTAAGCATCAACCTCTTACCATTCAGTAGGTTAGATTTCTCACTGGGTGTTGCAGTCTTATGTCTTGCATTTAAGTCATAAGAAGTGGAAATTTGGTTTGAGATGACCTAAATGTTAAGTCTTTTAAAAAAAGGGGGATGAGAATAAAGGTATGATTCTTGACTCGGTACCTTTCTCGATCAATGAACAAGCGATTCATACCTTTTGTGTGGAAGAAATGGTTTATTCTCTCACCTACAATAATGGGATTGGCTTGATTCTCATTTACTTAGAAAGAGAGTGTAGTGTTACAAAAAACACACTGTTATTCTCTAATTAATTTCTTTTCTTGTGTTTGTTTTTTTTTCTCACAATGTAGCATCTAAATTTCACTATGTAGTAGAATTGATCAGTTCATTTTCAATTTGAATATTCTTTTGCTGTACTCTTCTTTACTAGTAAATCCTCTTTATTTGTGGACTTATTTCTTGAACAGTAATCGGTGTTATCTGGAATCTTCTCAAAGGTGCCACAAATTTGACTGAGGATCGGGTAGACATGGCAGCTTTGAGCCCTTGACAAATACACATGAGAACGCATTAGGTACTCAGAAACAAAAATATCTTATGATTTGATATAAGAATGTGGTAATAGTTTTAAAAAAATATATATCAGCATAATACACAAAATATTGCATATTTCCATATTTAAACAGGAATCCTAAAAGATGCACCACCTTTTAAATATATCGTTAAAAGGTGCATGACTTTTGGGACACCTAGGCCTTTATTGTAAAATATGATGTTTTTGGAGTGGGTCAGTGGCTTAGCTAGTGTAAAGTGGCGCCCGGGGCCAAGAGTTGCGTGGCGCCCCCCCCCACGTGTATCCGTGACAAACTGAGTGGGATCCCGGGGCTCGCTTTAGGGCCCCTATGTGGTCCAGAGGCAAAGACCTTAAGGGGTCCAGGGGCGAGCCTCCCGAAGCTGTCGATTTTAGCATGTTTTTGAGTGCCTTCGGAGAGCTGCAGATGACATTAATCTTGAAGCAGATGAACTATACTGCCCCTGCGGAGGAGGTCCAGGGGGAGGCGTCGGTTTTAGCATGTTTGAGTGCCTTCGTAGAGCTCTCAGTTATCTCATTATATGAGCAAATGATTATACTGGCCTCTGGCGGGTTCCAGGGGGCGAAGCCCCCCAGAAGCTCTCGGGTTTTAGTATGTTTGATTGCCTTCGGAGATCTCCTCAGATATCTCCTTATCTTGAAGGAGATGAACTATTAATACTGCCCCCGGGCGTAGCCCCGGAAGCTGTCTTATCTTTAGCATGTTTGAGTGCCTTCGGAGAGCTCTCAGTTACCTCTTTATCATGAGCAGCAGATGACTATACTGCCCCTGGTGGGGTCCTGAGTACTTTTATTACCTGTAGTTTGTCTGCACAGTGCTCATTTCAACTTACTTTGAATGCTCCCATTCAATTCCACACAAGACGTGCATTGACTCCTGTGCATTTGAATAGGAGCATGTGAGGAACATTCCAATGAGTGCTCCAGCAAACTAAATGAAATAAAATGATCCATTTGCTTTAGCAGGTCAAGTTTGTGATAATCTTTGTAGCTGCAAACTCGAAAAAAGCAAAAGAAAAAGCGTTGGCAAAAAATTGTGAAAAGGCCCTCACACTACTTTATGGACCTAAACATCATTTTTAAGAAACGTCAATGTTCCCCCAAGTTTCGTGCAACTTTTCAAAATCACGATTTTGGGGGACTCATCTACATATATTAGACCTCAAAGCATACATACCTGTGAATGAGTAATTAAGGGATTTTCGTCTCTCAAATCCACGCCACCGACAAAATCAAAGGACATGACACAAGAGGGCGCTGCCCACCTTTTTTCTTGAACCCGAAGCAAAAAAATGTTGTCATTTCACGTTGAGAATAGTATAAATAAAAATAACAAGGTAAAAAAAATAAAAAAAATAAAAAAAATGACCCATTATAGCCCGACTCCTAATAAACCCCTTGTTTTTTCCCGTAGATATTTGGGAGTTCATTTGCAATGCATTCCTATGACGGACTGATACCGTTAATCTCTCTCCTTCCGCGCAGTACTAATGTAGATCATATCTTCGCATCTGGGACCGACTACACACTACGGACCGCTGTATTAGAATGTGTAAACCATTAAAGAAAAAATGGTGGCGCGTTCACATCTAACGCATTGTCTGTAATACTAAGGAGGCCGGATTCCAGGAGGGGCGGAGGGGGCGTGCCCCTCCCGTTAAAATCGCAAAATCTTGCAAATCATCCCATTTTTGGAAGCTTCTTGGACAGTTTTCAGCCGCCCCGGTTATTTTTGACCATTTTCAAATCCTGGATCCGCCACTGAATACCTTCCCCTTAATAACCATCCCCTCAATTTTTTTGCAAATATTCCTAAACAAACCAGATATCATATGCATGCGCAATACTTTTCCAAGTATACACAGAACTAAAAAACAATCATGAGTTGAAAATTGGTGGCGATGGCAGATTTGCCACCACTGAAACTGTCTAAGATGTTTGCAATTCACCTGGTATGTTGTCCAATTAAAATGTAGATATCTTTTGAAAAGTGGTAGATTTATCAAATTAGATCCTTTTGCAAAAATGGTGTTAAATGGACGCATTTTTAGTAGGCAGGTATGCTTAATTTTGTAGTGCTGTGGATGCAGCCATTGATGTTGTGAGCTTGTTTTGTGTGGAAGCAACCCGCGGTAATTTCCAGATTGTGCTAGTTGTTTGCATTGGAATAAAATAACTGTATAAGATGATATTAGAAATAAATTTCCTCTTTCACCAAAATTATTATTCCCAGTGAGGCATTGTCGACATTGGTAGTTTGAGCATTGTGATCATAGATGGTGGAGAGAAATAGAGTGACTCAACATCTAACCCGGTATCCTTACCTCCCTGATGGTTGGCGGCGGCCCCTTTTTGATACCGTAAATCCAATTTAGTATTACGTTTACACAGTTCAAAGCTCCCCGGGTATCACTTCCTCTGTGAATCTTCTGGCGGCATGGCAATTGGAAAATTTTCTCCCAGATTTTGTCTGATATCTGACGTTTGTATCTTCGTAGTGCTCGGGCCGAATGGCATGGGGAATTGTTTTGAAAGGACAAAATCCTAGCCATGTGAACTTTAGCTTGATAGCCAAAGTTTTGTTTCAGAGCAATTTATGATGCCGTCTTTATGTAATAATATGATGATTTTGTACTTTTCTGTCGTGCACGCCAGAAAGTCAAAGCACGGTGCTCTATGACGTTGTATCTGCGTAGGCTCTGGCCGAATGCATGGGGATTGTTTTGAAAGGAGCAAAATCTCAGCATGTGAAATTAGTGATAGCCAAACGTTTTGTCAGAGCAATTATGCGTCTTTAGTAATAATATGATGATTTAGTATTACTTTCTGAGTGGGGCGTGCACGGACAGACAGTCAAAGCCACGGGGCTCTATGGGAAACAATACGATAGTGATGCAAGTTCAAAACACGGTTTGCTGTTTCTTTGTATTGTGTGTCCAATAAACCTTCGGGACGTTTTGGTAGGTGGTCACAATCGATTCTGTGAATTGAGAGAAATTCGTATCTAAAAAAATCTCCTCCTGTCACTTTAAATACAGCAAAGACCTTGTGAAAGTATATGACTATCGAGTACATTGCATACTGAAGTAGTCTTCAACCTTCACAAAGACAGGTCAAATGTAAATATCAAATTATATTATTACTTCTTATGTATATTTTTGAAAGTGTTTGAAGGTATAATTCAATAGTAGAAGCTAATTTTGAACCTATTATAGAATTCAAGCAAGTTGATGTGTGTCAGTGCTTTGGTATGTTGAAATTTGTTGGCTTACGAAGTAAGTTATAACGGAGTGCTGGGTGATAGATCAATCTGTTCATCCCAAAACTTATTCCCATTACTCCACAGTATGGAAAAACAAAAACAGTTAGATGGAGGAGTTGAGCAAAAGGTTCTTTAGGCCAAAAACACTCACCCCTTGGAATACATTAACACGCAAGAACAGGGCATAACTATCAAGCAACGCACAGAAAGGGTTACACTTGTAAACACTTGTAACAAATTTTGTTAGACTAAAATCATAGGTCACTAATCTTGGTTCATGTTGTCTGGCGACTCTTGCATGGCATTGTTAGTAGGTTCTCTATCAAGAAACAGGGAACAAGGTTTTTTAGACATCAAGGTCAGTAATTAGAGATACACCACAGTGCTTGTGTAGGCCTGGATGTTAGTTTGCTAGAGTGACCTGACAAATATTGCGTTCTTTCAGATAGGAATTGGCATAGTAATTTTACACTAGGTATAGGTAGTGCAAACATGATTTGTCAAACATGGAGTAGGTACCTCTTAAAGTTAGAAGTTTCCTTGTATGACAACTAAAAATTATCTTTTTTTCCTATGGAATGCACTTCATATTTTATGAACTATGTGTGGAGTAATTTGTGGGTGTGTGTTTGCAGTGTGCATGTGCTTGTGTGTGTGAATTGGAAATTAAACTGTTAATGGAAAAATGTGCGACCATAAATTAACAAATGTTCAAAAGGTGGTTGACAGCAAAACCATTTAACATGTAAGGTTCGGGGGGCGGATTTCTCACTTTAGGAGGAAGTATGGTTATGTACCAATTATAAGTCCCTTCATGTTCAGGCTCGTTTTCATGTTCTCAGTGACCCCCTTTTTAGACCCATTTCCAGAGACCCTACTTTCATGTCCAAAGCCAACTTCTACCCAATTTCTTCAAAAACCCCATCAAAAAAAGTAGCTGGCAATTGAGGGAGATCGCAGCTTATTTTCTTAAATTTCTGACAACCTAGTTTCGGAACCCATTTTTTGGGCCTCCAATTCAAGCCCTTCAAATCTCCTCATGTCATCTTATTTTACTGTTTAATCACTGATATACCAAGTACCTTAAGCAATAAAATGTGCAAAAATTAGTTTTTAACCTATATTAGTAGTCTTGTAGCGTTTTGCTGCCCCGGTTGTATGGCATACTGAAATCAGTGGTTGACAAGGACAAAGGTCAGTAGTCCATGGTTGATGGAGTTGATGGTGATGGTGGGGTAGTCAGGGTAATTGATGAATACAGGGTCCAATGGGTTAGGTGATGGCTGGTGGAGCCAGGGTTGAGAATAGTGGCGTCAGCGGGGATAAGTGTTGCCGTAGTAGGCACTGGCATAAATTGGAGCCCATTGTACTGTATTGTTGTGTTTTCTTTTATTTATGAGGGAGATTTGCATGTTAAGACACAAACAGATTGATAGATTTTCCAATTTTATAAGATATCCAAGTGATCCCAAAATGTCAATATTTTTGTTTTATAAACTAATATGGACACAATCAAGTTGATTCGCAAGTCTTGACTTGGCCATTTAGCCAATTTGAGCAATTTCTGGGAAGCCCTTTGCAATTTTTTTTTAAAATTAAAAATAAAAAGTGCATTTTACATTTAGGTTTTTGGACTACTACGGGAAACAATAACTTGATTTTTGTTTTGCCTTAACACTGAACAAATTTCCCTGGCTATAGCCTATATCCCAAACATACTTTTCGGGGAAAAACAGGACTTTTTTTTTTTTTTGTTAACCCACCATACCTGACGATCACCGCAAAAAAGGGTGGTAGCGTTATTTTTCTGTTAGATCTAGGGCAATTCCCCCAAAAACAAAAAGGGTCAGACCGTGATTTTTGAAAATTAACAAAATAATGCAGGTAAGGACGGTTAGGGATATGGGGGAATTGTCACTTAATCGGTTGTTTCACATCATGGACCACTCACCGCCACACCTCTGGAGTAAGCCACAGCATCCTTGATGCTCTCGTTTTTTTTTTTGGTAGTTCAGAATATTGTTTCTTTGCAAATAGCATGGGATGGTATTAACAAGAGCAGAAGATAGCCAAATGTATTTTAAAAATTGAAGCGGGAACATTATGATTTTACATCAGTCACTTTAGAATTCAATTCATTGGCTCACCTCTAGTACTTTTCCTCGAGAGTATTGGCATTTAAGGGGCAACTAGAGATTTTGAGACATCCATGTAAGGTGTCATATGTAGGATTCTAATAAGATTAAACACCAAATATTTCTTACCTTGTATTTTGGTACAGTAAATTTCTTAAATTGAAAACAAATGTGGGATTTTTATATGCTTAGATTCAATAGAAAACATAGGCCTGATTTTGTATTTGCTCCTAAACAAACATAGAATTTCACAATTTTGTACCAAAGAAACAGAATTTTCACATTATTAAATTTAAACAAAAAAATATTTTTGATATCAAGCTTTACCCCATGCCAAATATGATTTTTCACAGTTTTTTCGGGACACCGTTTATTTGAAATCGCTCGTGCACCTTAATGAGGGGGGAATGTGCAGTGGATTGCAGAGAAAACTAATTTTGTTGCTCATTGAAGATTCAAGTCAACATAAATGCATTTATAGCGACATTAGTCCCCCCAAAAGGTTTTAGTCTCAGCTTCCCTCGCGCACCGCTTTTAAACTGGATTTAGCTCATAGCTCTATGGCGGCGGACAATTTTTAACATTTTTTTTTTTTTTTTAAAGTTTTTTTAAAATTGGGCGATACTCTGTACTTTTCTTGACACGAATTGTGTCTCATAAATTGGGACAATAAAAAAGAAAAGTGAACTACTGGATCTGTAGTGTTTTTTTCACTGTGTGAAGTTTGTTTTCTGCCTTGAAAGCAGAAAGGAGTACAATTGGAAGTGGCACATATTCATATTTCAAAAACACAAGCGCAAATTTTTTTTAAAAAATATCGCATAGGTCTAGCTTGTTTGGTAAAAAAAAAAGCATAGCACATTTTTTTTTTTTTTTTTTTTTTTAATTATTTAGTTTTTTGCTTTGGCCTTAAAGGCTGACTCAAGAGATTTGAATAATAATTTTTGTGTGTAGTAATTAAAATAGTCATCTAGAATTAAAGGTAGTCATCGAAAATGCTTAATTCCAAGTTAACATATGATCGCGCATTTTCCTTCTCTTCGTTTTCATGTAGTAAGCATTTTTGCGCAGTATAAACAGTGCCTTAGGATACCTTGTATAACCAAAATATTCCGGATTCGGAATTTTATAACAAAGTTGTGATTTGCTAATATGACTGACTTGTGATTTGAGCTTGTAGTTTTTCACACAATGATTATTTATGGACCAGCACGATTTAGAATGCAAAAAACATACTCGTTTGAAAATGAGTGCGCCCCTCATCAGGAAACCTCTGAGTCAACCTTTACTCTCATACATTTCTAGCTAATTCTGACTAATCCTTTGCTTCAATGGTATTCAATGAAACAGGTGAATTGAATGTTCTGACTTTTTGAACACCCATGTTTTGGATACCAAGAAACACAGAGGGATGTTTGTTGCACTCTCTTTGTAAACATAAAAGCACGATTTCTTTTTCGTTCATGTAAACAAGTTGAAATCGGGCCACATATTCTCCGCCTCTCCCTCTCCCACTAATTGAACGCTGTCCAAAACTTTTCTCCGTTGAAGAAATTTACTGTCTACTTTGTTCATTTCTAGTACCGATAATAACATGAGTCTAACTTTGTTATTTCTAGTAGGCAGAAGCACTGTAACCTCAATATCTTTAAGTCAATGTGTGATTTATGGATGTAAAAATTGTTGCCATATTTTATAGAATGATAGCTATTTGAAGTTGTATCAGAACAATATGTTTGAGCTCTTATTCAAACCGCCCATAACTAATAATCCATGTAGCTTTAAAATTCATGTTTTTAATCATAGTGTTACTCTAATGTAGTGTATATATTTTTTGAAAGTGAAAATTATTTTCTGGGTTAGGAAAAAACCTCCTATGCATTTGACTTTGAAACCAAACTTATATGCAATGCAGGTCTGGTTTCAAAACCTTCTATTCAAAACTCCCGCTGCTAATTTTTTTCTGAATTCAAATTTATTAAAACAAAAGAGGCATGGAACGTTTGGAAGATCCTTTGCTAAGCGAAGATATCGAACATCTACATAGATTGGTTTATATTACAGACAATTACTGAAAGAAATTTTGATTTTGCACATAGGTGTTGACTCTGGGCCCACTTTCCCAAGGAGGTTTTCGATTTTTAAAGGTCAAGTGCATGTTGGAGGTTTCCCCCACCCAGCCGACAAAATATATTTGAAATTTGAAGCAATAAATTACTGATTGGCTTTCTCTTGTATCAGCAGGTTTTATACGGGGTTGAGGCATTACATCTTATTTTAACATTATCCAATTCTAAAGGGGGGGGAAGAGTTCCATAATCCCTGCAAATTCTGCAGCCTTGATGGAATAACCACAGGATAAGGTTGCAGAATTTGTAGGGAGGGGGGACAAATGGAACCTTACCTTCTAGAGAAATAGAGTGGCTAATTGTTTGCTGTTTTCTATTTAAATATTAATATTATTTTGTTTTTTTTTCCAGCATATAGCTCAATGCCACCTTACTATTTAAACTTGGGAATAAAGTCCAATTTTAAAATGAAAAAGTGAGAAAAAAGGCATAAAACCATTTCTATCGTACGTCGTTATTTTTGTCACAAACACTTGTATAGAATCTTTTTTGGTATTGCCATTTTTTAAGTTTTGTCATAAGCATAATCAAAAAACAAAAGGGTTAAAATTAGGGATCAATAGATTGATTATTATCGCTATATCTCAAGCTATTAAATCCGTTAACTTAAGGTCAGTCTGAGAATTATAGGAGTATTATGGTAAGAAAATCTGCAAAAAAAATAAGTTTTGCCAGCTTTTTCCCTCAATTGACCCCATATTGAAATTGAACTTTTATTCCCATGATATTTAAAAAGTTTTATCTTTTGTATTTTTTTAATCATTTCAGTTAAATAAAACCATTGGTGCTGTGCTGCTTGATTTTGGAATTAGCATTAATGTTCATCAAGGCTCAAAGGTCCTGTCTTTTATTTAGTCAATGGGAGCCATTGACTCACTGGGAAATATAACAATTGTCAGCTTTTATAATAATTTACGATGGCAATTTGAAATTAAGAAAAACCCTGGCAGTAGACACCCAGAGATTTTTCGGAACTAGAAATACTGAGAGGGCCAAGATGCCATGTTTGCGTCTGACCAATGAAGGGGGCTAGCTGATGTTGTGGCGCATCCCTGGGGTGCATGGGATGGGGGGGGGAGAATGAGGGTATAGAAATGTGCCAATCTAAATGCATGGATATCTCATCATAATGAAAATGAAAAAAAAAAAGCTGAAGGTAATTTCAATGTATGGTACATGTATTGAAATGTTTTGATGTTGCACACATAAGTTTGGTTATGACTCCTGTGTTGGAAATGATGTTGTTGATGAAGGGATTCTGGGTGGTGAGAGGATGCATTAACCATATGTTTTTTTTTTTTTTTTTTTTTTTTCTCGGGAATGATCCTCTCACCTAGTGATTTTGCGGATGTGTTTCCTTCATACATCATCATGATAGTAATTGCTTAGTGTATCGCCAGCTTTAACCACCCCTTTGGTACGGTATTCACAATACTTTTTCGTCTTGTACGCGTATTCATTTGATACAGTCCGTCCGGCCTATAACACAATTTTCGAGAAAAAAAAATGAAACATCTAATAGTACTGTGGACTATCATTAGTGCCTAAAAATTTATTATTTATAGGAAGATGAAAGAGGAAGGAAAAAAAGAATTAATACGCTCCATGTGGGGTGAACCTGGGATCGCAGGGTCTCGGGCGAGAACTCTATAGACTGCGCCAGGCGGGATTTGTTTGTTAATGTTGAAATGAAATATTTTTTTTTTTTTTTTTTTTAATTAAAATAATTTGTAAAAAATCTAAACAATTACTACAATTACGGTCAAATTTGGTTTCAATTTGAAGAGAAAAGATTGTTTGGGTGACGTTTTCCGAGCATCAGCGGATGCTTCTGAAGAATGCTTAATCATGTGATCATTGTCCTCCCCCCTCTCCCCCCCCCGATGCTCATCCTGGGCCCCCACCCCCCCCCCTATGATTGCTTATCGTGATATCACAGGGCATTTAAATATAAAATATAAAATTCACTTCCCTTTTTGGCTCAGATGTATGCTGTTTTGCATGTTTTTCCCACCAGCGTTTCCAACCCTTGTTTGAAACCATGCTAAGCATCCATGCGATACAATGTTTTAAATGTCGGCTACATCATAGTAGCGGGGGGTTTAGGTCATACCCGTATTTCACTACCAAACTGATTGAGAATTGAGAGTTCAGCCAAAGCCCTAGTCATGGAGCTACGCCACCTACGGTGGTTCCGGGAACATGGCGTCATCAAGCGACATTTTTTTTTCTTTCCTCGGTGGGATGCCAAAATTTTAATTTTCCGAATTTTCCAAAAATGTCTGTACCACGATCAATAATATTAATTGAAATATTGATACCCACTGATTTATTCACCAAGATAATTTCTTGGCAATGTAAACAATCTGTCAGAAGTATTCAGCTGGTTATGGCTTGAAATTGTGAAGGTCAGAAAAGAGAACAGGGCTTTTTCCCCTCAATTTTTATGATAATAAAATTACCAAAATATCAAAATTAGTGTGTCAATTATGCGGGCACACTGACCACAGTTCAATTAATTTCTGTGCTTGTTCCACTTAATATAGCTTTAAAAGAATGTGCAATTGTAATAGTTAATAGCTTTAGGAATAGTTTATATTATGATGTGCAACCTGGGAGAGCAAACACGAAAATACTGCTCCACTCCTGAGAAAAAACTACATACGACCATTGGCTTTACTGTTCACAGCTGTGATCAATGGCAAATTGTTTTATGTTAGGTAATTTTAAAGCCACAATCAGTCATTTTTTTTCCAAATTCAAATGCACATTTTGTCTCTAAATTGCGAGTGTTAGGTCATATCAAAACCATATTATTTTTGTGAAAAAAACAGGCCACTAAAAGCATTTTTACATCGGTCTTGAAAATGCCATTTAGGACTGGTTTGGTTTACTAATAAAAATCGGATCCAACTGTTATTGTAAACATTGTATAAAAAATCCAAATTCTTGACAATTAATGTTGTGTAAATTAGCCACTCCAGGGGTCTTTATACAACCCATTTCCAATCCAGCAGTGCCAAAAAAATTGGACTATGATGAAAAATAGAGGGCACGATTTGTTTTAACATTTTGAGAAATTGCTGATAGTGGCTTTAAGCAGGGGCGACACAATTTGACAACTGTTACAAAGCTATGGAATGCCATAGCTATTACCTCTGCACAAATCAGAAAAAATCCATGTGGGAATACTGCCATATAGGCTACAAGGTCCTGATTTGTCTGTCTATAGCGCCCTCTAATATGCACATTCGCCATAGAGAGGACATGTTAAACTAGATTTTAAAAAAAAACTATATTTGCCCGCAATGAAAAATTTTTACAGTTTACACAGAGAACTATGAATAATCCAATTAGTGGTTTAAAAGTGCGTCGCCATTGATATTTTTTGTTTTATTCTGTTTGTCATATTAAATAAGAATTTCCAAAAGTGGTGTTAACCCAGAGTTGAAAACCAAGCATGCCAAATGTTTTTTAGTTGCTGTAGTACAGGTTTAAGTGTGGGTTTGTTAAGGAAATGTGATGTTTGATTTTGTATATTGAAAAATTTTTCTGTGAAACTAATCCCTGAATGAATTGTATCTTCTTGTATAAATTTTTGTTCTCTGGTCTACCTGTTTTTTTCCTTGCAAGTAGCACAAGAATTAATATATTGCACTTTCTAAAAATAAATCATGTTTGAGGATTATATTCATTTATTGCACAATAAATCTATGCACCTAAACATTTAATCACTAGTCTTTGAGCATGCATAGTGTTTGTGAAAATGTATTTAGTGACTAATACCCAGGGGTTTTGTTTTCCCTTCACTAAAGGCAACTTATTGCTGGCCCTCCAGATTCATCCAAAATGTAGAGAACAATAAGGGCAGTGTGCAGAATTTATTTGGGGGTGTGGTGTGGGGACTCAAAAAAGTGGATTAACCCCTAAAATGTCCTTACCCCCTTCCAAATGGTCCTTTTGGAGTGGCGTAGCTAGTGGATGTGCGCCAGGGGCAAATTGTTACGTGGTTCCCCCCACCGCGCGTACCGAGTGAGCAAAAACGGATGGGATCCAGGGCTCGCATTAGGGCCCCTAATGTTGTCCAGAGGCAAAAGCCCCTATAGGGGTCAAGGGGCGGAAGCACCCGGAAGCTATCGGGTTTAAGCATGTTTGAGTTGTCTTCGAGAGCTCTCAGGTATCTCATTTTCTTGAAGCCAGTAACTATACCGACTCTGGAGGGGGTCCTGGGGGCGAAGCCCCAAGAAGCTCTCGGGTTTTAGTATGTTTGTGTGCCGCTGGAGAATTCTCAGATATCTCATTATCTCGAAGCAGATGAACTATAGGCCTACTCCCCCGAGGTCCAGAGGGCGGAAGCCCCGGGAAGCGGTGGGGTTTAGCATGTTTGAGGGCTTCGGAAGAGCTCTCCGTTATCTATTATCATGAAGCAAATGATCTATATGCCCCTGTGGTGGTCCAGGGGGCGAAGCCCCCGGAAGCTCTGGTTTTAGCATGTTTGTGTTGGCCGCCGGGAGATCTCTCAGAATATAATTATCTCGAAGCAGATGGAAATATACTGACCCAGAGGTCCAGGGGGCGGAGCTCGGAAGCGCCTCGGGTTGTAGCATGTTTGAGTGCATTCGGACTGTGCTCTCAGTATTTATCTCTTTATCATGGAGCAGTTATGAACTATACTGTCCTGGCGGGGGTTGCAGGGGGTGGGGCCTCCTAGAGCTCTCGAGTTTAGCATGTTTGAATGCCTTCGAAGAGCTCTCATTATCTCACTATCATGAAGCAAATGAATACATGGCCCGGTTGGGGTTCAGGGGGCGAAAGCCCCCGGAAGATTTAAGTTTTCGCCAGTTGAGTGCTTCAATGGGCTCCAGGTATGAAACTATAGGCTTACTGCCTTTTGTGACAGGGTCCATTTAGTTTTCCCCAAGGTCATTTCAGCGCCCCCTTGAGGTGGCGCCCGGGCATGTGCCCCTGCCCCTAGCTACGCCACTGTTTTGGATTTTTCAAAAATTTATAACTAAAAACTAGGACTTTATCAAAATTTTTAAATTTTGGACCTTTTATCAAAAATATTCAGCAAAAAGTAGACTTTCACCTCTTTTTGGAATTTGGGGGTGCAACCGCAACCTACGCACCTCCCCCTGCATGTAGACCTGAATTTTACAATAACATGTGCACTTGGTTCACCTGAACATGCAGATACTTATTGCATGCTTTCTATTCTCTGCAGCTGGGGTAGTTCTGAGGATAAGTGAGTGATTCTGGCCACAAATAATGGAACAATAACTGTTTGACTCGTCTTTATGATGTGTGAGCTTTTATTGCATCAAGTATTACAAAACATGTGGCTTGTGATTATTAAAATATTTTAGAGCTTGAGATTGCATACAAACAGAGTTGGTCAGAAGTAGAAAATAGTGAATAGCTGCCCTATGAATAGTTTTCAACCACAGCTGTTTAACCCATGCAAACTGTCTCTTTTCTTTTAGAGCAATTTTAAGCAGTGGCGGACACATTTGACAACTGATATAAGTAGGGAACATGCAAGAGCTATTTCTCTGCAAAAATCAGAAAAAAATCCATAGCGGGAATCTTACCATATAGACCACAAAAATCGACAGCTCCCAGTCCACATTCTACAGAATTGGAACACTGCCTGGCTAAATAATCCAAGACCAGACCAATTCACTGTCATACCTAGGACAGAACTCCACCTGGTAGCAATCGTGAACAGGATTCGAACAGGGTCAGTCGTTTGCAACAGCAATATGCCACAGATTGGGGCTGTGCTGCCCGACCATACCAGCCTGCCAACGGGGCCTAATCCATCACAGATCTGCGATCACATTTTTCCCAATGAGTGCCCTACCTTTCGTCAACCGGTGCATATAGACTTCTCAAACCCAAACCAATCAACAGTGACGGGTAGCTGCTGCCTCATATGCAAGAAGAAGCTTAGAAAAAATTATCCCAATTTTAATGCCAGGCCAGTCGAGAAGCGAGCCCTATTGGATTTCATGTCACCAGCTAACCCCAAAGGGTGAACCAAGCAGAAATACTTTATTTTTTCATGTCACGGCTAATCTAGGCATTAAAGCAGTATTAAGTAGTATCGCTGACGGATTGGCACCAAGATAGCGATTTAACCCTCCCTTTGAAAAGATTGACAATTCCAATGCCTGCGGAATATGACCAAGTGTGGATGGATGAGTGGCGAGGCTCACTATCGGGGGATAACAAATGATGGAAATATGGCACGTCTCTGGGATTGCATCTATATATTACAGGGTGAGTACGTAAACAAAAGTACAACCAAATGAGCGATTTTTATTGGAACTCTCCTGTGATATTCATATTGTTTTTGTAGCACAGGTTTCCTGTTTTGTTAGCTTTCATTATAAAAAGTACGGCAGTTAAAATGATTACACGCGTTCCAAAGGGCAGAAGTGAAAGTACCCAATGTGAAAGACCGGACCGAACACGTAACGCTTAGAGTAACTTAAGCATGTTAAGAGTACTTTTGTTTTGAGTTAGCTTATGGGATTTGCAGCATATCCTCCATCAAACAATTTGGAAGAATGTCAGGAACACCAGTGACGGAACCAGTCTGTGGGTGAGGGGCGCTGGGAGGGGAAGGGAAGGGC
This sequence comes from Ophioderma brevispina, assembly GCA_023653785.1. Classification (NCBI taxonomy): domain Eukaryota; kingdom Metazoa; phylum Echinodermata; class Ophiuroidea; order Amphilepidida; family Ophiodermatidae; genus Ophioderma; species Ophioderma brevispina. Next base: position 23,505 of record JAMKCH010021071.1, read on the forward strand.
GGGATCCGACTCAAAATCTTTGCCCTGCTGGCCCCAATAAAGATCGGGAGAAGTAAACATTTATAGATGACAGGGTACGTGTTACCTTTGCAAAATGTGTTTTAGTAATCCCCTAAAGTTACATGGTTCCCATCGCCTGGTCCCCCTCTCCTGGTGTCCCTCTCCAAATGAAAATTTTGGTTACTCGTTGGGTATAGACTGTTGTTCAAAATGATAACCAGCTATCCAATAAATAAAATTTTAAGGAACTCAATTGTGGACTTGAAGCAACAACTGAACAAGTTGCAGCAAACTTTTCAACTTGCTTGATTTCCGAGTAAAACCTTCCAAAATAATATAAGGCTGGATAACGATTAAAGGATAACATTTTCCATGTTTAAATATATTCCTGTATTAAGTTCATTAAATCTAAGTATTCGCCATTATCATTTAAACATATGTCTAAATAGCCTTAAATACGGCGCCAAAGAAATAAGCAGTTAATTTATTTTGAAGCCCTCCCGCTACGTGGTTTAATGAGTCCATGGAACAGTCAGCATGGCATGTGTCGGGAGAGAAAATGGATACCTTCACAAAAATAACTGTAGCCTTTGAATGCTTGATCGATCTTAAAATTAAAAATATGTGAAATTTTTAATTTCTGTAAAAACAGGAAACACAGGAATTAATTTGGAAATTGCGTTAATCGTTCTTCATAAAAAATTCCTAATTTGGTTGTACCTTTGTTTCTGACTCACCCTGTCTTACAGGAAAGGTTATTGGTGTAAATTATGGAAAATACGTTACCCCAGCCTTTGGATCGCTGGGGAAATGCGGTGTAGGCCAGAAACTTGAGAAATACTGTGCCTTATTCCCCCTTCTATCATGCCATACATGTTATATGTATATTTCCAATTCCTGAATTTAGGAGGGGATGCATGGACTTGAGCAAGTTATTTTTTTGGTCATGGTCACTAAAAATACCTGACAAACTTCATAATGATGTAAGAAATGCTCTCACAACAAAATCTTTGAAACTGGTTAACTGGTGTTAACTTAGAGACACGCAGGGACACAAAGCCATGTGTCTAGATCTCTCACGGTATCATTTGGTTGCCAGCATCTTACGACAAATGCGCCAAAGGCAAACCAAAGTAATTTGCTAAGTTACTGGCACTTCCTACTGTTGCAGGATAATACCAGGAACAAGGCCTGAGCGAGAGGAGTGTAGGAAGTGTAGGAGATGCATGGCCATTCCCTATTCGCGAGTAGCTGCACGGTTAGTAACCATTGATACTGGTTCAGCCTTGGAATCATCACCTATTCCGAAATTATGATGCCAAGGTTTTGCTGATGTGATCAATGGCTCCTACAAAGTTAGCGTGAGCCAGGTGACCTGGCAATGTTTTATTATCCCCCTGGCTTGAAAAGCAGAAGGGAGATATGATATCAGTAACTGGCAGTAGGCAGGAAGGCGGCGTCGGCTGCGTCCGCGTCGGCGGCGTCCAACACAATCTTGTGAACGCGGAAAACAGAGACCCATAACAGGGTTATGGTGATGTAACTTGGGGCGTGGGATCGGAACTCCCATGACCTTAATCGGATTCAAATATGGCTGGCATATTGCTAATAGTGACCTAATTTGCATATTACATTAATGAGTAATTTGGGGTATTTTACAACACAATCTTGGTGAACGCGATAACAATGTAGACCTACGGGTTATGGTGTTGGAACTTGGTGGGTGGGGATCGGGACTGCCATGCCCTTCATCTGATTAGATAGTGGGCGTAGGCATATGACTAAAATTAGTACCTTTAATTTGCATAATAATAAGTTAATTTGGGGTATGTTCCAACACAATCTGGGAACGCGATAACCTGAGACCCATAAGGGTAGGTGATTGTAAAAATTGGTGGGTGGGATCGGAAGCCATGCCCTTGCATCTGATTAATTATGGGCGGGCATATCTTAATTAGGTACCTAATTTGCATATAATAATGAGTTAATTTGAGGTATTTTCCAACACCAATCTTGTAAACGCAATAACATGAGACCCATAAGGGTTATGGTGATGTAAACTTGGTGGGTGGGAGGATCCCTTCAATCTTGATTAGTATGGGCGTGGCATATGCTAATAGGTACCTTAATTTATAATTAATGAGTTATTGGCGGTATTTTTACCACAAAAGCTTGTGAACAAAATCTCTGAGAACCATAAGTACGATTTTGATGAACTTGGTGGAGGGGTGGGGGGAATCATGTACTCTCGCGATGATTAGGTATGTGGCGCATGATATGCTAAATTAAATAGCTAATTTGAATATATGGGCTAAATTGGGGGTAGGTATTTTTCACAAAAAAAAAACTTGTGAAACAACAACTAGTGAAGATCAAAAGTCCGATTTTTGATGATGAAAACTTGGAGGGTGGGGAATCATGTTACTATAGCGCTGATTAAGGTTTAAGGTGGGTTGTTCCGGTAAGGGGGGGTTGTCCGGGTTTAAGGGGGTTTGTCCCGATTAAGGGGGTTGTTGGGTTAAGGGGGATTGTTGGGGTTTAGGGGGTTGTCTGGGTTTAAAGGGGGTTGTCCGGTTTAAGGGGGGGGTTGTCTGGGATTAAGGGTGCTTGTTGTGGTTTAAGGTGGGTGCACGAGTTTAAGGTGGGTTGTCCAGGCTTAAAGGGGGGTGTCATGTTTAGGGGGGTTGTCCAGGTTAAAGGGGGGTTGTCCAGCTTTTAAGGGGGTTGTTGGGTTTGGTGGGGGGTATTGTTGGGGTTTAACGGTGGGTTGTCTGGGTTTTTTTTTTAAAGGGGGTTGTCGGGTGTAAGGGGGGTTGTCCGGGTTAAGGGGGGGTTGTATGGGCTTAAGGGTTGCTGTTGTGTTAAGGTGGGTTTGGGTTGCACGAGTTTAAGGGGTTGTCAGGTTTAAGGGGGGTGTGGGTGTGTCCAGGTTTAAGGGGGGTTGTCCAGTTTAAGGGGGTTGTCCACTTAAGGGGGGTGTTGGGTTTAAGGGGGATGTGGGTTTAAGGTGGGTGTCTGGGTTTAAGGGTGTTGTCCGGGTTTAAGGGGGGTTGTCCCGGGTTTAAGGGGGGTTTGTCGGACTTAAGGGGGATATTGTTGGGGGTTTAGGTGGGTTGTTCGGGTTTAAAGGGGTTGTCGGGTTTTTAAGGGGGGGTGTCGGGCTTTAAGGGGCGTGTTGGGGTTTAAGGTGGGTGGACGAGTTTAAGGGGGGTTGTCAAGGTTAAGGGGGGTTGTCCGGGTTTAAGCGGGGGGTTGTCCAGCCGTTAGGGGTTGTTGGTTTAAGGGGGTGTTGGGGTGTTAAGGAGGGTTGCGGGTTTTAAAGAGGGTTGTCGGTTGAAGGGGGGGGTTGTCTGGATAAGGGGGATGTGGGTGGTTTAAGGTGGGTTGTTCGGGTTTTTTAAAGGGGTTTGTCCGGGTTTAAGGTGGGTATTTTGTCTGGGCTTTAAGGGGGATTGTTCGTGGTTTAAGGGGGTTGCACGAGTTTAAGGGGGTTGCCCAGGTTTAAGGGGGTTGTAGGGTTTAAGCGGATTTTGGGTTTAAGGGGTTATTTGCAGCTGATTATTTTAAAAATTGAAACCGCTCCCGCCCGGGGGATTTAGCGGTTCCGAGAAGAACCGCGACGTGTATTTTCTAAAATTGACTTACACTCACCGGATAATCGGTCCACCTAGAAGTATGGTGTGATCAATTACCTCCTCTACAACTTTCCAAGTAAATAGTCTTAGTTTAATCTGTAAAAAGAGAATCTCCTGCCAGTGGTTCGTCGGTGTGCTCATTGGTTTTCGACTGACTAACAGTGTGTTGTGTATAGATGATTTTGGCCATTAAGAGTGCCAACACCTACTGTAAATCACTGTCTATACTCCATCCCCTACCTCTGTGCAGTGACGTCAGCGCCAGATTAGACAGACATCACACAAGTAGTAAACACCAGGCTTGAGCTGGCTCAAAGCGACGGCGTTTTTACGCGAGTGCACAAAAAAAAAACGGCCTATCTTGACACTGTGCGTCAAAAGCTGCGTCATGGTATGACAAAAACTGCACGGATGTAGAGAAATGAATTATAGTCTAACTCCATACTTAAGACTGGGGCAGAGTGTGTATGCCATAACAGCCTTTACCTTAGAATAGCACAATTGACAAAAACCTATTAACTGGTTTATTTGTGAGCTAACCACCAATGAGCTGGAAGTCCAAAAGTGGATTCTGAACTTGATCTTGAATTTTGAAACGTTGTTTTCAGATGCAAAAAGCTATATATCCATTTTTACCATTTCAGTTTTGGCACACAATAACTCGGCTGTTATAAAGAAATAATTATGTGTATTTGACCAGATTTTCAAAAGTTAACTTGTAATAGGGCCCCTTTCACAAAAGGTAAAATATGTTGCATGGACATTTTGTTTGCTCAAGATTCATCCAAGGATGTCGATACAAAATGGCATGCACCCTGGTTCACCTGAACATTTCAGCTATTTCTACAGGTGATTCTGGTATTTTTCTTGATATTAGCTGGGTTGTTCGGAGGAGGGCTGCCAGGCTAACCTATGACCTGCTGTGCAAGCGCCCATATACGGCTCTTCATCAATAGGGTTAAAAATATGGTGAAGGATTTGTTGTCATCCAGATATCCAGGTAGTGCGAAACATAATTCATCGGTTCACTGAAACTTCTTAGTATTTATATGCAAAGTATCAATGAAAGCCCAGCATTATGCACAATGTGGTGACCTATCTTAGTGTTTGAAAAATGGCATCATAATTATATTGGGTTTGCAGTATGGACTATCATTTGTAATCTACAGTTGTCCAGAAACAATCTCCAAATCAGTATATTTTGGAATAAAAAACAGAGTTGGCAAAATGAAAATTGTTCTTTTTTAGGGTATATGACCATGGAGGGATGACAACTTGTGGGCTATATTAGTTCTCTACGAACTTCTGCAATCACACAAATCTTTGAAGTACTGTTTGAGCTAGTTTCTGATCACGTATAGGCTAACTAAATATGATAAGGATCACACCATGTATTCTTGGTTCATAGCAAATTAGCAGTAGTATTCATTATCATAAAGGTGTTTGGACACAAATATCAGCACCAGAAGGTCATCATGATCGCGCCTGACCTGAAGTATGAGTGACTACACGCGCGTATACCACCGCTTTTCATTTTGAAGTGTGCTTGTGCTTTGATTACGCGCGTGCTGAAGGTCGGTACAATGTATATGCCAACATTGTTACGTTCGGACTTTGGTTGGACAGGAGTAATACCAGTCCTCCAAGTTTCAGATTCACAGGTGGTTGTGTTATGTTGGTGCAGGGGGATAATGATATGCTTTTGTTCATATGCAAATTAGTCATATGAGTACTCATTAATATGCCTATGTATGGGCCTCCATACGCCAAAAACTATACAGCACCGAATGCTTAAATTTCACAAACTTTTACCAATGAATTGCAGGTGGTCTTTATTTTACATTTACATATGATATTTACTGCAAATAATCCCCTTCTTAGAAGGTTCTACCTTTAAAAAATACAGTGTTCACGGTACGCAAGTGTCGTCTGCCGACGCGTTTGTGAATGGGGACAAAGGTAATGAGGTCACCAACATGTACACTACTCAAGGACCATTGTCCAAGTGTCATGAAAAATCGATCAACATATATGGATACACAAGCATTTATATTCTTGACCATATGCTAATTAGGGACATGACCCTCCAGATGACCTATGACCCCAACATTTAGAGGGGGAACCGTGGGACCACTACCAAAAACCCAGACATGCAAGTGGCATGAAAATGTGTGCATGCAAGTGCAGAAAATGTGTGCACATATGTGGAAACAGCGGGGGCGGGCAATTATGTGTAGGGTTAACATTTGGGTCAACGTTTTACCACAGACACTACATACACAGACCGACCACACGCCTCCTCCTACCAAAGGAACTCTCTATGTGCCTTCTTGCAGAACAACACAAAAAGGGGCTAAAATCAAGAAAAGAACTTTTATAAGCACAAAATTTCCTCAAGTGTGATCAGAAATTCAGGTAAGCACCATCTAAAATGTCACTTCTGAATTGGTGTTTCACATTCCCTTTATGATTGCTTTATGCTTGCTTTTTATAGCACACTTAAAATTTGAGTTTTGCACAAAGATTTGAAAACACGCTTTTGGAATTCACTGTAAAACATGCCCATGAAATGGCCAGTCCTCCTTTTCAATATATTTCTCTTCATAAGCTAATGAAACGGCACAAATTAGCCTCTCTAAATTTTGAGATTGAGAGTTGCAAAAGTACGTAAATCATTGTAAGATATATTTCACGAAAACAAAAATATTAATCAAGTCATTTCAGCACTGGTCATTGTAAACTCAACATCCATCATATTCGGAATTTTCACTACAATATATTGTTCAACTTTAAAACGTGCTTAATATCAAATATCAAAGAAGTTAAAAGGGGGGCTTACAGCTGGCTGCCATCTTTGATGTGCATGTTTAGGGAGTGGTGTACGTACCTCTGGGTATTGTCATAGCAAGAGTTCGACAACCCTTTCAATTTACGTGTTGTGTAGCATTTCACAACTGTAAGAAGGTCATGGTGTTGTAGCAATTAAGCTATTAGCACAAAAAAAATCTGGGATGACACCAACTCCCTCTATAGAGGACAATCCAAGATGTGACAAGGCAATACTAGATCACAGGGCGAGGCTTGGAAAGCCGCAAACTTACCCCACTTAACTTGTTTAATACGTAACGCTTGTATAACAGGGTTATCAAATCATTACAACAGTGTTACGTTTATGTAGGAATGCATATACTGCATGCATGTGCACAAATTACTGCAACCTGATCTAATGTTGAAGTTAACTTTTTATTTGTAGACTTTTGGTGTATTCTTGGGATATTACACAATTTGATAATGTATGTAATCTCTGACACTGGATGCTTTCAATTCGATCGAATTTCCTAAATTACTGTTTAGATACCCCCATTCCCAATAACTAAAACCCTTGCCAAAGAGAAATGATCTTTTACTCGAATTTTTGAAGAAGAGAAAACCTACAACTGAATTCCGTGATCCACCCTCACAATTTTTATTTCAATAACTATTAATTACCAATTAGCTTAAGACCATTTACACAAAATTGGTTCATATTTTCTGCATTTTCATACAAGAACAGTCACCACAAGTTAAATGTTTTTCCATTTAAATGCTGTGATTGAGGTAGTCAATCATGCCTTTTAAACAGACCGCATGTCGTAATTGAGATCACCACATTACAAGTGATCAATTGGTTTGTGGTTTCTTTGTGCTGTTGCCACATTAAATTTAGTGCGGCCCTCCATCATCATCAATTGCTTGAATTCTGATAACACTTGTGTATGACTTCCCACACTGGGCACAGATCTTGGGCACCAACCTAAACAAGGGAATTACTTAACCCAAATTGTAAATTCACCAATCCAAAATCCACATAAATTTGACCAGCTTTGACAAAGTGTGCAAAATGTACTACTGCATTGATGTAAGTTGAACATGAAATGTCTTACAAGTGAGCGCATTTGAATCCAAAGAACCAATTTTTCAAAACTTTTCAAAAACATAACCAAACAATCATCCAAGACAATCCTTTCCCCTCACATTTTAAGGCTAAAATATGAAGGCCAAATTCAAATACCTCAACCTCTTAACGGCTTGATTTTGAAGTTCCAGAGTACAAAAATACATAGGGTTACAAATTTGAAAATCATTTGGGGATACAGAAAGAAATATCATGAATTGAAGGGCCTATTCATGTTAAATAAGCGACCAGCGCAAACCTTAAAAATGCTTTGACCCAAAGCCAGTCCATTATGGTGCTGAAGTAAACTTGCAATACAAATTTCCAAGTGTAAAATTAACAAACAAAACATAAGGTAAATACTTTCAAAGGGGTTCGATTAAAAAAAAAAAGAAATACAAATATTTTACGAACATTTGTACATATAAGTACAAGTTTTTTTGGCCCATTGTAAGATATAACATCCATACCTCCATAAAAAAATAAAAAGTAATTCAAATACAACAGATCATTTGAAAAAAATCTATAAATTTAATAAATTAATCAAAGTCATCTAAAAGGTTGGACCAAGTTTAAAGTTAGACCTGGTCTAAGTCAAACCTAGTTTGGTCCAAAAAATTGACAGTTATTTACAATTTTCTTTATAAATTCAACTAGCAAATATTAAAGGATTAAAATGCAAATTTCAAAAAAAAAAACAAAATATTTTATTTTTTGCTTTTTTTAAGTTTTTTATTTTTTTCGTTTTATTAAATTTCACTTAGACCAGGTCTAACGTTTTCCTGGTCTAACACGTTTGTGCATACGGACCTAAGGTCTGTATTCACCAAAGTTAGACCAGGACTAAGTGTAGAACCGGGTCTAAGTGTAATAATAGTCCCACCAGAAAAGACACTTTTGAGTTTCCTTTGTAGTTATGTGAGGTTTTTTTGTATTTAATCTCGAATTTTTGCCTTTATATCTTGCAAATTTCTAGTTAAACTTTATGAAGAAAATGTGAAGAACTGCCAATTTTGGACAAAACTAATTTTGGACTTAGACAGGTCTACTTTAAAAAACCTGGTCTGACACTTTTGTGCATACGGACCCAACAGTTTTAAAAAACAAAACTTAGTTGTACATAATCGGTTCTTTGTCTTCCACAAATCAAAGAAACTAGTTTCAGGATAATCAAACATTATCATTTTACACTAAAACCATCTGAAGACCCAAGTTTTCACCTTGCCGCTTCCTCCTAAAACCTGAGAAAGGCGATTACGTATCAACCACTCAAGTAGGCTCCAATCCTGGGCATGCCTGTAAAAACCTAGTGACAATTTGATCTATTAATTTTCACATCCATAGATAAAATTTCAGGAAAAAAAATAAAAAAAATAAAAAAAATGTTTATATTTTTAGAAAATAATCAATAAATCAATATATCATCATAACAGACGATGGTCATCAACCATGCGAAAATATGCGTTCTGCTTTTGTTAGAATTTCTTAACTGCGATACGAAACAAGTGCTTATAACCGAAACTTTTTTTCCTTCAAATATTTCCATTTTTCTCATTCTTCTGAAGTGAGATATTTGTATTGCTAAAATGTGGTTTTACTTTTCCTGCAAACAGAAAATGTTCTAATCCCTATAACCCAATGATTCAGTAAACCTTGGTTTTTAACCCCTTAACTGAAATGGGTCATGGTCCGAGATAAAACCCACCCCCTGCATGAGTGGATGAATCTGTCAAAAGCAAAGCTGGTCTGGCAGTAGGTAAATGAGATTTCTTTTCAAATCTAACCTATTATTACAATTATAAATTGAAATATTACATTATCTTAATTCAATTTCTCCAATGACATAAACCAGGGTTTATATAAATAAAGCTGACTCAGAGATTTCGAATTAATTTTTTTTGTGTAAAATTTAAAAATAGTCAAGTAGAACTAAAAGATAAGTAAACTAAAAAATGCAAAATTCAGATTTTGAGATCAATTCGATCTTTCGTTTGACTGCAGGTAAACATGTACAGATCACATGCCATAGGAATACCGTCATAACAAAAAGTCCGGATCTGAAATTTTATAACCAAAGTGTGATTTTTTATATAAAGGGACGTCGATTTGAGCTTAGTTATGTCACAACAGGATAGTACACATGTACAAGCATTTGTACATGCAAAAAACACAAAACGATTGTCTTTTCGCCCTCATCGGAAATCTCTGAGTCAGCCTTTAAGCATCAATGCGGAGGAAAACTTGAAACGAAAATCAGAAAATTGACATTTTGGAGAATCATAAATGACATTTGAGTTGATAATCATAGAACACATAGGTCCTACTAACCAGAAAGACCGACCATCAAATAATCGCCAACACTTGCACATTATTCTCACCCTGTTGTACTTTCTTATGCGAAATGCTACCATTCTCCCCTGACTACCCTAAAAGTTTTACTCTACAAATGAGTGTTCTTATACCATATAAAGTACAGAAGCTATATTTCTTCACACTTCTTCACAACCAAATGCAATAATGCTTTATCTACTTTTAGAAAATGTTATTTACATGTTTCAGCAAAGAACAATTGTTAAATTCAAACTTTCAACATATATACTCTGTCCTTTTAATCTGCTTCTACTTATATGAACTCACCCCAGACAAAATAATGCACATGCGTACATACACTATGTCACAAATGGGAATGTCTTATTTATAGCGCTGAATTTTTAAACAAATTTTGATTTACGAAAACAATATGCAGACATTTTAAATAGATGTTTACACCTAATTTTACCTTATAGGTTAAATAGAAGTCAATGTTTCAGGTGTCCTTCTTTCAAAATTTAAATTTTGCAAGTTGAAGTTCAAGATGTAACATAGGAGCAGTCCCATTTCCTGAAAATCCAAAAATTTTTGATTCTGAACTTGAAGGCCAAATTTTAGCGTATCATCCGGTGAAGCTCGTGGGAACGTTTTTTTTTACGTGATTTGGGGGTACAAACCCCTTCTACAAAATAAATTGGTCCTTAAAACTTGTGTTTTGATGCAGTTTTATACCTTTATTTAACACTTTGATCTCCAGAAATTGAAAAAAAAATGAAAATTAAAATTTTTTTTTATAATTTCCTCTGTTTTTTTTATTTAGGCCCCAAATCCGAAATTTTTCCGGCAAAGTTCAGATCTCTGGAAGTTATATGAGAAGTTACAACTTGCCAGACCATACGCATCAATTAATTTAGCTCAATAAGAATAAGCAATATGGCATGTGTTTTGTTTATTTCTCCTTTAACTGGTCCATCTTTAGAGGAGATTTAAGTATCCCTCTGTTCTTCCATATGGCCCAGTCAACAGTAATCTTTGACACATAGTCATATGGCCAAAAAATTGGTATTAATGCTACCAAATACTGGATTCAGTTCTTGTTAGTTTAAAACTTTACACCCCATTCTATATATTATGCCCTCTTTGTCACCATTACAGCTATGAATTCACAATACATACTATCTACATTATCTCTGGCAAAGTCATCACCATTACCCGTGTGCAATAACTTTGCCCGTACAGCTGAATGTACAATTTCTACTTCCAGATCGCGCTTATCAAAATCCAAAAATAGCAAGTATTTATAGCATATCCTCCCTTGCATCTGCCTATACGGTACCAGTTTCATTAATTAGGCTATACATGCATAGTTTGCTGCCAATGACATTAGTTGACCAGCCACTTGAAAATAGTTTTAATGTCCTAAACTACTTGAATGGTAACATTGGCTACTACCTAGTTTATTGTGGAAACCAAACGCAGGCTCTGAGAAAATGAGAAAACCACAGTGCATAACATGGCAGTTTTCATGCAATATATTTGAAATCAGTATGAAGTAATATCACTAACCCAGCAAGGGCCAAATCCAACACAAACATGTTTTTCATCCTCAAGCTTTTTCTAACCCTAAATGCTGACTTGAACATGTGTACCTATATGAACCCTAATCACTTTGCATACGTTTTCAGAATGGTGACCTTTTTTCATAGACCTATGCCTCCGGACCTCATTCACTGTTTTTAGGCATCTTTTATAAGGTTAAGACCTTTTCAGACGTCGGACCTTTTTTCTCAGAACCTACATTCAGGACTCATACAAATTTTGGAGCATCTTTATTGTCTGGATTTTCCCTTCCTGTTTATTGGTTGCAGCATGGGAAGACACCATCAAAATACTTTTAATAAAGTTTTCAAATCGAGAACCCTGAACCCCAACTTGTACCATTGCCAAACAAGCTACCTATTTTTAGAATGTGCAAGAAATTAAGGACCTCAATGCAGTCCATGTACGTTCCTTCACCTCATGATAAACCAACCCTTTTGGGTGAATTCTGCGTGCAGTGGCTTCAGCTGGCTAGAGTGGGCACCCCTGCCACTATATACCTGCATTTCCAACATTCAAAGTAGAACAATTAACATGTTTTGTTTGCATGTGTGTAAGTCTGTGTTGAATCGCGTCCAGGAAAAAAAAAAAAACTCGGACTCAATCAGACTCGGACTCAATCAGACTCATGCTTAGTGGACTTGGAAGTTTGGACCCAAGCCCCAGGGACTCCGACCAGGCCCCCATGGATCAGACTCAACTGTGTGGGACTCTGACTTAAGGCCCGATGGGACTCTGACTTGGCCTCTCTTCGGACTCAAAAGTCCCGGATCAGCTTCGACCTTGTATGTGTGCATGTGGGATTCAGGTGTCGGTGTGTGTGTGTGTGAAAGAGACATAGAAAGAAAAGGGAGAAAGGAAAAAAGGGAGAGGAAGAAAGAAAGAAGCGACCCGAGAGAGTGGCTCCACATGCTCCAATCACAAACCCAGAAAACCTAGCAACTGTCAGCAAAATTCACACGGCATGGATGTACTTTCACATCACACCAATTATTTCAACTAGCCCTGTTTGGCCAGGGCAACAATGCTGCTGCTATAACACTTCAATACAAAAATACTGCTATTATCAACATTTCCATAATCAATCAAGCATCCTTTTTTTTTTTTACATATCATTTTATCTATCATATTACATGGCATTTGGAAGTTGGTTTTGTTGATCATCCGGAAATAGTAACATACAGTAGTCTTGAAATTTACACAGTGCTGAAGCTCTTTGGTGTCCAACCACCACATTGATTCCAGCAATCACTACTAACCCTTAAACCCTCACTTCCCCATGAATTTTGTGAGCTTTTGTGCTGGCCTGAATGTACCCACTTATTTGTTGTCTACAGATTCCTCTTAAACCAACTAGTGCTTGCACATTATGTGAAATAATTTCAAAAATTTATCAGTATAAAAGATATCATGAAAATTTCCCAGGTACAATTTACCTCGGCATGAAATAACTTGAAATTGAATGGTGTCAGTCTCCACAAAGCATTCTATAGGTCATCCTTCATAACCTTCCTCTGGCATACGATATTTGTGTCCCTGCCACTGCAACTATTTTTTCAAAAGAGCCGTTACGGCCATGATTCATATGGTTTTCCTTCCGTAACTGATAAAAAAAGTTCCAGACATGGTCAAACAGCATGTTCTTGACAATGAATAGGCATTTTTTTAATTACAACTTTTAAAATCCTGTTTATGCAGGTGCAAATGCATAAGAGACAATGCCTAACTTTCCACCTCTTGCTCTTTATGTGGAAAGTTAGGCATTATGCTCTTATGCATCTGCCCCAGTATACACTTTAAAAGGTTTTTAACGGTTTTGTAATTGTTATAACAACCCAATAATGAGATGAAATTGCCATGCTCATACGGCCACCCCTCATCTATGGCAGGTGAAGCACATAGATCTAGGACTGAGCAACAATGGATTAAGAAAGACCAGGCTTGTAATTCCGTTCTATTGTACCCTAGAAGATTAAAAGCTGCAATCTTCTACTTAGGGGACGAGCAACCATTACCAGATTTGTACAAATCTAAAGCTTTTTGTATGGTTGACTATTGGCAAGTGACTTATTATTATTCAAGCTGGCAGTGACTGAATCTACAATGGCCAGACAATGTTGCCATGGTTACAGAGAACCTATGAACACCCAGGGGCAGGGCGCCGCTGGATTTTTTTTACCACGCAACCATGCTCCCATGAGCAGGTCTTCCATACTTACCTCAAAGGGCAGCTATGTTTTTTCTGATCTTTTGGGGACTTCCAATTTTTTCCTTTTAAACTGAAAAAATACTGATTTGTATCATTTAAAAGAGACAGGATTGGATTTCAACCCTTGTGGCAGCTGGTTACCCTGGTAGAACTAAAAACGAAGTCTTACCTACAAGGGCATCAGCTAGGGAGAGCTAATTGGCCATCCAGCACATTGACATCGGGAAGGGCATCCAGTCAATTATCTTATGGCTCCAATAAATCCTCACACAAGCAGTATTGCTGTGTATCTGACGTGAATCCGGCCACCTCTCGTTAGCGGGGACCAAACCAATTTAAAAAAACTTTGGTTTTACTACTCACCACTGGCATCATGAGGTTAATACCCTAACCACTATAGTCCGGTCCCACTACCCTGTTCAGAGACGTCAGCACGAGAGTTGTTGGTCGCAAGAGTAAATCGATCGAGCTGACTTTGAAGCGACTGCGTTGTTACGTTTGCGCACAAAAAAGGATTTCGGATGCGGGCCTAAATGTTATGACGTCACTGCACGGAGACACGGACTATAGACCAAGGAGGAATTCTGTGCCGAATTTACCTTCTAATCCTAAATAACGTTATGATTAAAGTTTATTTTTAGACTGTAGATCGTGTAAGTATGCTCTTGGCCAGGGTCAGTATAGACCCAGTTAATCTTGAGCTTTTTATTCTTTCTTCTTGTTATATTTTAATAAAGATAATGATATATAAGACTCTGCTATTGTGATCAGCACTTAAATTAGCCACTCTGGAGATTTGTCACAACCTATGCCTCCAGCAGTAGGGGGTCAAAAAAATCTCATATATCAAGTCATTGTTTTCTAGATCATTAGGCATCACATCAATTGTATGTTTGTGTACTGTAAAAGACTAAATATCTTGGAGGCGATATGGGTTTGATTTATGAGTATCCTAAACTAGTAGAAATCAAGAAAATGGTTTGTTGATAGACTGGAAAGAATTCCATTTTAACTTCGTTAAGATTTGTTGCAAGTTCTTCTGTGATTCAAAAAGCACCAATTGTTTGATTTTTTTCTAAAAAAACAACTTTAGTAAATTTTGAGTGCTTACAATCAGAGTTGTGCATAAACTCATTTGTAAAAGATATTTTAAGATTTAATTTTGTCATAAGATAAAAGAAAACAATTTTGGTTTTTCTTAAAAAAAAAACGTTTTTGGTTTTTTTATTTCTTTCTTTTCAAAACAATTTTAACATGGCTGAAATCAACCACACAGCCATTGACTGTGAAGTGTTGCCAGTTCTTAGGAATTATACACTTTTTCAACAGCTAAAACACCTTTTAAAATGCATGACATTTCATATGACAAGATCCTAAAATTAACATTACCTAACGTAAAAATGTAGAGATGTTTTCCGTTCCATGGTCACAGTTCACCCTACCTACCTGTCTGCTACGACAAGTTACAAGGAATGGAAGCACTAAAACTGTGAAACTATCTTCTTCAGTTTTATGGTACATGCACTAACTGCATTAACATACATTATTTCAAGAAGACAGATGCATCATTCTGAAGAGATAAGATTGTTAGTTCTACAGCAACATTTTTTTTATTTTGTCCTCAGGATTAGGGTATTGTTAGTGTAGGCCATAAACAAAAAAAGTTTCCTTACAATTTTTAGGGGGGAGGTCCTATGGAACTCTTCCCATTCAAGATCTAAATGTAAATGCAGGAAAAAGTTCACAACAATTGAACAAAATAAATACTACAATGCTGTTCATTTCAAATTCAAGATATCTACAAATACGATAATTTAATTTAACAAATGGCAACATACAAAACAACTTTGATGATATCACTTGATAAAACCTACTGGTATGTTTAACGCCGTTCTAATATACCTAAAAAAAAAAATTACTAGTCTGTTAAATATTGCCTATTTTCATAAATTCTTACAACCCACAACTCCTTCCCGTCTTTTTCCTCAGCTTCATCCACTCTTGTTATCTGTTTGTGTCGTCTCTGTCAAGGTGTCTTCCGTCTCACAATCCGTCCCTCAGACTCCACAGAGGGTGGTTGTCGGGATCTTGGGACTGGTGGGCGTACCCACATCCTGCTCGCCCTCTTGCTGGCTCGGATCCAGTCAAGATGTATCTGTTGTTCATCAACCACAGGAGTAAGGTCATCAGGACTAGCTGAATCGGACTTTCCTTGGCTTCAAGAGCATCTTGACCTGCTAATTTACAGGAATCTGATCCCCTGTTGCGCCTCCCCTCAGATTCTCCTTAAGTCTCTTCCTCTCTTCCCTACCATCCTCTCTGCCTCTCGTGCATACTTCACACTAGTCTGACTGGACTCTCTACTCATTGCAGGAGAACACATTCTTCTTGATAGAGGTGACACTTCCCTACTGCTTCCAGGAGATCTACCTGGCCTGCCAGAGCCCCTATCAGCAAAGTCATCGTCCGCGACAACTCAGAAGCATAACCGCCGTTCCGACATATCGTCAAATGGGTCCGTTGACCGTACGCCATGAGGATTGAGTGGGGATCCTCCGGCACACGCAGTCCTTCTTCTGTCAGACTCAGAGGGCGCTTGCAATTGTCTCTTCTGCATACCCGATCAGATCATCTTTGCTTCCCTCTACGAACCCCTTAAGCAATTCCATTTTGGCGTTTTCAGGGTCAGTAAACAGCAGGGTCGGCCTTACCAGTCCTTGGGGTTGTTCCGGTGATAAATCTGGTGACGACTCTGCTCCTACGCCGCTGCCACGCTCACCAAGCTTCATAGACTGGGTGCGCCGCTGCATGTGAATCTCGTCGCTGATTTGTTCCAGGTTGCGTAGGGCTGAGGAGTAGACCTCTTTAGCTCTGGCTACCCGTGACTCAAGCTCGCTCACCTTCTTTTTTTGATCCTGTGAAAATACAAAATGAACTAATTTGTGACACTGCAGTAAGAAAGTTTGTGTGTTAAAATTTTAATAGCTTCTATGATTAGATCCCAAGGGCATAAATAAAAGTGACTTCACATCAGAAGCCTAGATACAAACATAATCCCAATAAAGTTACTAAGTGTCTGTTCATTTTGTTTAGGGTTAGGGTTAGGTAACAATTAGCATTAGAGATTACTTTAGAGATGTGGTAATGGTAAGATTTAAGAGAACCTGTACCATACCTGCAACATTGGAAAGTAAAAAATCTCACTTATGTTAAGTGCAGAGCACACACGGCAAAAACGGTGCAGTGAAGATGGATGAAACAATCCCTGACTCAATACAGAAGCAGTGCAAATGCAATTTGAACTGTGTTACTGCTGTATTGCATCAGAGATGGTTTTCATCCATTTTGCTGCAATGAATTGCGGTGCAGTGAAGGGACTTTTTACAGAAGACCTCAAAGACTGAAGATTTACTTAAAGCGACATAATGGCATAAAAAAATATTCAGACATAATGAAAAGGACCCTTACTGAAATCACTTCCACAAGTTTGAAAACAATTTGGATGTTTACATTCTGTAAAAACAGTAAAAACAGGCAGAGTTCCAGAGGGGAAGGTGGCAGTTCGTGGCAATTTCTGGAACAGAAAACCAAGGTGTTGACATCCCTGACAGAATTTACAGTGTATCTTGCATGTTTTGTGACACAATTCAAATAGGAATTTTTATAATGACAATCTTATAATCAGGTTAGCAGGTGCAAATGCATAAAGAGACAATGCTAACTTACACTCCTCTTGCTTCTTATGTGGAAAGTTAGGCATTATGTTCTCTTATCCGATCCACTCCCGCACCGTATAAACTTAAGGTTGTTACTGTCTCTCCCAGCCAACATTGTTATAGACAGACAAATAACTAATGACGATGACAATGCCATGATCAACAGCCACCTCATCTATGTGCACCCGGGAGCAATGGATACCCCACCGCAACATAGATCTGGGACTGAGCACATGGAATAAGACCAGGCCTGTTAATTCCGTTTCTATGTTACAATAGAAGAGTTAAAAACGGGCAATCTTCTACTTAGGGGACGAGCAACCATTAACCTGTTGTACAAATATAAAAAGCATTTGTCGTATGGTTGACTATGCAAGTTGACTATTATATTCCAAGCTGGCAGTGGACCCCCCCCACATGAATATAAAAATGGGGACAACAGGAACAGTGTGGTGCCCATGGTTTACAGAAAGACATCGGGAAACAACCCAGGGGCAGGGCGCACGCATGAGTTTTTGACGAAACCAAACCATGCTCCACAGAGCAGGGTCTCCCGTACTAAACCTCAAAGGGCCGCTATTGGTTTTTCTGATCTTTTGGGGACTTCAGTTTTTTTCCTTAAACTGAAAAAAAATACTGGATTATTTTATCATTGAAAAGAGACAGGAGTGGGATTTCAACCCTTGGGGTAGCTGGTACCCTGGTAGAACTAAAAAGAAGAATCTACCTACAAGGGATCAGGCTAGGGAGAAAAAGGCATAATGGTGCCCATCAGCACCATGACATAGGAAGGGCTTCAGTCAATATCTTTGGCTCCAATAAATCATGCACAGCAGTAGTGCATGGTATATGAGTGTGAATCCGGCCACCCTCGTAAGCGGGGGACCAAACCAGATTTAAAATTTGGTTTTACTACTTACACAACTGCATCATGAGGTTAATTATACACTAACCCACTATGTCCGTGTACGATACCTCGGTGCAGTGACATCAGCACGAGTTTGTTGGTACGCAAAAGATAAATCGCTCACGATGACTTGAAGCGACGGCGCTTTACGTGGGCACACAAAGACAGTAATTTCTTGACAGCAGGCGGCGTAATGATAGTATGACATCACTGCACAGAGGTAGAGATCAGACTATAGACCAGGAGACTGCGTGCCAAATTGTTACTTCTAATCACCTAACAAAACCATATGGATTTATAAAGTTTATGTTTAGACACTAATCGTGTAATGTCATTGCTCTGCAAAGTGGTCAGTATATGACCCAGTTAATCTTGAGCATTATGCTTTCTTCTGTTATTATGTTTTAAATATAAGATAGGAATAAACTGATAACTGCTATTGTGATCAGCACTTAAATAGCTCCACTCTGGAAGATTGTCCACAACCTTGCTCCAGCAGTAATGATGGGTGGTCAAAATCTCATATAGTCCAAAAGTAAGTGTTCTCTAGGATCATTAGGCATACAAGAATTGTACTGTTTGTACTGTAAAAGCCCTAAATATATTGGAGTCGATGGGTGATTGTCCCCCCATGTATATTACTAAAACCCTAGTATGGAAAATGCAAGAAAATGGTTGGTTTGAGTACTGGGAAATGAATACCATTCGTCCAGTCCTAAACTAGTTAAGAGTTGATTGCCTAATTTTTCTAGTGATTCAACAAAAAGCACAACAATTAGTTTGATTTTTTCTTAAAAACAAACCAAACTTTGAGAAATTTTGATTTGTACCTTACAATCAGAGTAGGTTGTGCCAATAAACTCCTTTGTAGAAGAATATTTAGAGTTTAAATTGTATAAAGATAAAAAACAAGTTGGTTTATGGTATTAAAGGGAAAACAGGGATTACAATCGATTGAGAACTTTCAAACATAGTTCTAACATGGATGAAAATCACCACACAGCATTTTTGGGGGACTGGTGAAATGTGATGCAGTCTTAGCATTTACACTTTTAAAAACAGAAGTTAGAACACCTTTTAAAATTCAATGACATCTTCATTGACAGAGATTCCTAAAATGAAACTTACCTACCTAAAAATGTAGAGATTTTTCCGGTCAAATGGTCACAGTTCACCCTACCTAAACTCTGTCTGACACGACAGGTAAAAGATTGGGAAGCACTAAACTGTGATGAAAAACTATCCTTCTTCAGTTTTATGGTCCATGCACTAATGCATTAACCTTACATGAGTTAAAAGAAAACAGATTGCAGCAACTCTGAAGAGATTAAGATTAGTTAGTTTACAAGCCCAACATTTTTTGTTATTTTTGGCCTCAGGAATTTCACGTGCAATTGTAGTGTAAGGCCATAAATAAAAAAAAACTAGTTTCCTGTACAATTTTTAAGGGCGGGGGGTAACATATGGAATCTTTCCCATTTCAAGATCTAAATGTACCTGCAGCAGTTCAAACAATGAACAAACATAATAATACTAACAATGCTGTTCATCTCCAAAATTCCAAGATTATTCTACAAAATTATGATAAATTAATTTGAACAAATGGCACAAAAGGTGAAAAACATGCCTTTGATGAGTTATCACTTGATTAAAACCTATGGAGGGTTACTGGCAGTTTCTTAAATTATACACTGAAGTACTGTCTTTTAATATTGCCTAGTTTTATAGAATTTTACACCCACAACCTATCCTTCCCTTCTTTTTCCTCAGCTTCATCCAGCTCTTGTTCATCTGTTTGTGGTCTCGTCTGTCAAGGTGTCTTCAGTACTCGCAAATCAGGTCTTCAGATTCCCAAGGGTGGCTCGCGGATCTTGATGCCAGGGGCGTACACACATTCCTGCGCGCCCTAATGCTTGGTCGGATCCAGTTTTTCCTCTGTCCCAACGCACAGAGCTATCTGTTTTTTCGATCAACCACCCAGGAGTAAGGTTCATCAGGGACTAGCTGATATCGGACTTGTCCTTGGCTTCAAGAGCACACTGTCCCCCATGACCTGCTAATTTACAAGGAATATTCTGGAGTCCTGTTGCGCCTCGCCCTCAGATTCTCCTTCAGTCTCTTTCCTCTCTTCTCCTACCATCCTCTCTGCCTCTCGTGCCATATCCTTCACAGCTACTTGGATGGACTCTCTACTCATTGCAGGAGACAATTCTTGTGATAGATAGGTGACATTCCTTGACGGGCTTCCAGGGATCTACCTGGCAATGCCAGGAGCCCCCTATCATCAAAGTCATCGTCACGCGACAACTCAGAAGCATAACTACGCCGGTCCGACCTATCGTCAAGATGGTCCGTTGACTCGTACGCCATGAGATGGATTGAGTGGGGATCCTCCGGCACACGCGTCTTCGTCTGGCCAGATCAGCGGGCCGCTTAGCATTGGACTCTTCTGCTAATTACCAGATGCAGATCATTTGCTTCCCTCATACGAACCCCTAGCAATGTCCAATTTTGCAGCGTTTTCAGGGTAAGTCCGTAAAACAAGCAGGGTAGCCTTACCAGTCCTTGGGTTGTTCTCAGGTGATAAATATGGTGCCGTGACTCTGCTCCTACGCCGCTGCCACGCTCACCAAGCTTCATAGACTGGGTGCGCCGTCTGCATGTGAAAACAAAATCTCGTCGCTGATTTGTTCCAGGTTGCGTAGGGCTGAGGAGTAGGAGTTAGACCTATTAGCTTATGGCTACCGTGACCTAGCTCGCTCACCTTCTTTTTTGATCCTGGTGAAAATTACAAAAAATAATGAAACTAATTTGTTAACAAAAACAAAAAAACTAAAAAATCAATTTTGGTGTTAAAATTTTAATAGCTTCTCTGATTAGATCCCAAGGGCATAAATAAAAGTGACTTCACATCAGAGCATAGATACAACATAATCCCAAAATAAGTTATAAGTGTATGTTCATTTTGTTGTAGGGTTAGGGTTAGGTTAGGTAACAATTTAGCAGTTAGAGATTACTTAGAGATGTTAGGTAAGGAAGATTAAGAGACCGTACCATACCTGCCAAACACAGATTGGCAAAGTAAAAAATCTCACTTATGTTAAGTGCAGTGCACACACGGCCGAAAAACCGGTGCATTGAATGATGGATGAAAAAATCACTGACTAAATACGAAGCAGGCAGAAATGCAATTGAACTTGTTAATGCTGTATTGCACAGTGATGGTTTCATCCATTCTTGCTGAATGATTGCGGTGCAGTGAAGGGACTTTTTACAGAAGACCTCAAAGACTGAAGATGTACCTTATTAAAGCGACAGAATGGCATAAAAAAATTTCAGGAATAATGAAAATGGACCCTACTGAAATCACTTCCACCAAGTTTGAAAACCAATTTGGATGTTTACATTCTGTAAAAACAAGAAACAGGTGGATCAAACCAAGTCTTCGCCCCTCATGTTGGGTCGTGGATTGGGATGTAGTTGGGATGGGGTGTTGAGTATTTGGCGCAGGGGGTAGTTGTAAGGGATGAATTCAGTATTGTGTGCATAGTTGGTTTCAAATAGAAATCTATGTCAATGGGTTAATGGGAATGAGCAGAGCCATCATTGATTCCCAGGTACACAACCAAAACGTTCAAGTCTGGGGATGTCCCAATTCTCTTTGTTATTATAATACATACGGTCTTCCAGACTTACCAATTGAGCCCACCAATTCAAAACGGGTACTTGACCCTTCTATCTGGACGTCTGTGAATGTAATGTGATCAATCAATCTACGATAGTAATTTAATATCTTGTGATACAAATGGAACTGATCCCTATGTGATGTTTAATATTGGCTCATTGCTGTCACTTATTGATATACTAATAAGAGCAAACATACGTGATGTAAACATGGTAGAAAGTGACTGTCCACAATGAAAAACCAAACCAGCAACATATTTGAAAAGTCCCTCAAAATATAAAATGTTTTAGCGAATATATAGGCCTAATATAATTACTGGAACAGTCTTAATGGCGATAAATCATCGGGGCATGAAAAAGAAATTTGCGCATCTTAGTGATCGCGACATCGACGGGGAATATTTACGCATCGCGTTAAAATATTTTATTACTAATGAGGGGGCCTTTATGTGTGAATACTATGTATACGTTGTTTTTTTGGGGCACTATGGATGATTCCAAACAAACAAGTTGTTTATATTATGTTTGTAAATGTAACATAATAATTTATCAAAGCTTTTGTTTTCTGTCTTTCCTGTTAACACGTACTGTGTAACTGATGGCTGTGTGCTCGTGAATGCATTTCCATGTTTTATATTTATGAGAATATTAGATCCCAAGCATCGCTATACTTGTTTGCTTTTTTTCGACTGAGCATAGCAACACGTGATAGGAAAGGCCGTGGATATCGACTCACATTACATTCACGGACGGCCCCTAGTCCTGATGATCATTTACTAGATCGTGTTACTGAAGTCTCGTAGACTCTATAGGTCGAAATAACCTTTAAAACACAACTAAATGAGCCTTGTGCACCAACATGATCTAAATTATATATAATAAAACCAATTTTTTAAGGATCTTTACTTGATTTGGTTCAAGAATTTGGTATGTCAAAACAACTTACCAGAAAATACACTCATAGTTACACGATCCTGTATACTTATTTCCTCAAGATGTCCCCCTATTGTCCACAGAAGCCGTTTGCAGGTTTCACGATGATATGCACCTCACAGCGAAGACTCCAAAATGAAAGCGAACAAAGTTCATACACAAACTCCTTCAGGGATTATTTCCCAGGGAATTTCTCAGTCCTGAAGGTAATCTGGTCCAGCAGTTCAAGACGACACATGTTTAAATTAAAGTCCCATCGTACGATAATAAATCCACAGTATATCAGTCCAAGATATCACCCACGATTTCTATATGTCCACAATTTCGGAATCCTATTTTGATTCCGAACACTTTCGCTTCAAAAGACCGACAGAGAATAATCTACAGAAAACTGCTTACATGGAATTATAAATATAATAAATCAATGGCCTGTGTGTGAAGCATAAAATCTACCATTATCGTAGATTTAACTATCTATCCATACTGTATAGGATTTTGCAACTGCTGACGGCCTTTGAGCAACTTCCCAAGACTTAGCTGCCGTCCTTAAATCTGCAATCCATATATATTACTGACTTCCCAAAAATACCAGTCTTATAAAATAGACCATTTACAATCATTCTATGCATACTTAAACATGACCTTGCCACCATCAAATCAGATTCACAATCTAAATTATATCAACTTCATAGATACTAAACGTTGGTGGGGAAAATTCCCAGATCTGCAAATGTCCAGATTTTTAAAGCATAAAACAAGCTGGAGTCAGTTATAATTTTAGCATTCTTTGTGAATCCCCCACTTCCCCTATGTGCAATCTAAACAGGGATGCACTTAGGCAAAAACACACCCAAGGTGTATCCCCTTTCTATCTTTTATAGTAAACAAAATACTTGTTGTGAGGAAATCTTGTCTCAATAAAAATTGAGGGAATAAGAATATTTTTAAAAGTTTAATCAGAAAAATGGAGGCTATAACTCCTCCCCCTTTAAAAAGAAAATTTGAATGAAATGAAAAAAAATTTTCAAAAATCGGGTCTTTTATACTTTAACCATTTTGTGGGTTAATTTTTTCATTACACTGTACACAGTGCAAAATGCACCTTTTATTAAAATGTCTTGAATTGTGCCTTCAGTCTATATTACTAATTTGTAACATCAAATTCCTGTTTGAACAAAAGTTAGGCAGCTCTGGACCAAGGCATCCAGCAAGACATTTTATTTTCCTTAGATACGCGACCTTATTCCCAGATGGATTCTTGCAGAGTTAAACTCCACCTGCCAAGTCTTTGATTTCTGTTTTTCATCTTGTGGCTGAAAGTCAACGGATTGTGATCCGTGTACACCTACCGCAACAACGCGCCCGCGAGCACACTGTCCCTGTCACTAACAGTACACTTCAAATTTTGCAATGACAGTAGCAATGCAAGACATTCTTTCTCAACTGTTGAGTAGTTTTTTCTGATGTTTGTCAAACTCTTTGAGGTAAAAATACACATAACAGGATGATCTACTCATTTCCATCTGCCTGCAATGAGAACTCCACCACAGCCTACATCACTAGTATCAATTCCAACTTGTCAATTGTTTCTGAAAACGTCTGGCGCAATCAAAAACTGGCGCAATTCATCAAAATAGCTTTGATTTTTATCAACCGCTTTCGGGCATTGCTCTGACCAGACAATTTTTGCGTTTTTCTTCTGAAGGTTGGTCAGCGGACAGTCCCGACACGCAATTTCTGAGAAATTTGGCAAAAGTAATTTATGTAATACCCGACCAGACCTAAGAATCTCATGGCCAATGACACACCCTTCTCGTGGGTTTCTGTCGAAGAAGGAAAAATCAGAACCATTCTCCCTAAAAATTATATCTTTTGCTTTGTGAGTGTTGCCTGTTACTTGCTGTGGGGCATTTCATCATTGCTTACCACAACTTTTGCAGTGATTGGCACCTAATTTTCCTGTCCTCAACATGACATAAGTATGTGACATTTGCATGGCACACACAATTCATTTTCACCAGATTCACAGTTTTACTAAACCTGCCTGAGATTATTTCTCAAAAAATGGATGGAAGCTGTCTCATGTGTTATGCCCAGTTTCCATGTACACAAGGAGGATCAGCGACATTAGGCTCACAATTTTTAGTATGCAACTACTTGTTCAGAATCTCTAAAATGTTGCGGCAGAAGTTTTGAGACCAAATGCATTTCTTTTTGTATTGGATAGGCATCGGAGCTCGTTAACAAAAGGCCTGAAATTTCTTTGCACCGGGCACGGATGAGGGGATTGCCCAATTACCCCTTCACAAATCAAATTTTTGATAACCCACACAACTTTCCGCGCATTTCAAACTCTATCTATGCAATAATCAATCCGTGGGATTGGATATGAGTCGGTTTTGGAACACAACGGTGTGATCTTTTCGCACCAAAATCTGTGACACACAACGGAATGAACCATCAGGTTTGGGAAACCTATGAATACATGAGGGCCTACTCCATCACTATTGCTTTGTATCTACTATCCCATGTCTAACATGTATTTCACCTCAATTCCTGATATGTTGCAACTTAGAGGGCCATTCACCGCTATAAGGATTGTTGCTACAGGCTCAGAGTCACTAATTATCTATGTACTGGTTATCCCCCCCCTTAGGACATGGTCTCACTGGGTACATCAGGCAATATGTTTTGTTTCCCACTCATGAATTAACTCTTTTCCAATTCACCTTGTGAACTTTGTGGGAGATGGCCTACTTTCTTGTCTAAATGGAAGTATGCAGAATTTTGCAATTGACACCAAATCATTTTCTGTTTTTACAGTGCTGTTTGTTCAGGTTCTGACTCTGTGATGTAATTCATTGTACATTCATCACTAACCCTGGACTTGAAACCACACACGCAGGCTTAAAATTCTCATCTCTTTCATTATACTCTTTGAGATATTATGTGACACTAATTGTCGCTTTTAAGTACTACTATCGGTGTGTTGATCCTACCCAGTCAAGTCTCCCACTTTGTTCTCAATCTCCATACAGTCCTGAATACCTGGCTTGCAAAGGGATTCCCTTGTATTGGAAAAAGTTGCCAGACATTTTGTCACCGGCCTCGCGTTAATTTACCTGGCGGTGTCCTAGCAATATTTTGTCCCAACACCATGTTTTTCATTTTGCTGACTAGTTTGAGATTTTGTTTGGCAATTTCCGGGCTTTTGTGAGACTGTGTCTGACTTGCGCACATAGTCTAA
This sequence comes from Ophioderma brevispina, assembly GCA_023653785.1. Lineage (NCBI taxonomy): Eukaryota > Metazoa > Echinodermata > Ophiuroidea > Amphilepidida > Ophiodermatidae > Ophioderma > Ophioderma brevispina. The sequence continues at coordinate 49,679 of JAMKCH010021071.1, forward strand.
CAAATTAACATCAGGATTTTCACACAACACTTTTCTTTCAGTGTTCAATGGTCCCTACTTTGTGACCCCCCCAAACACCAACTCACACATGGATGTAAACATATAGACTTTGGATCAGCCTCCCTTGGTAGCAAAGAACATGGAGAGAAACTCCACTTCATCCAATCCCTTCCTCAAATTCCAAACAATAGGTTTGATCATTGTCTTCAATTCTGTGGTACCTTTATAGGGCCCCTTGGGATTCTGGGTGGTATGCTGAAGAACTGTACTGGCAAATTCCCAACTGGTTCCATAAACTGTTGGAAACAAACATGACATGAAATTTGATCCTTGATCAGACCCGGAAGGATTTTGGAAGGCCGACTAGGGTGAAAAACTGTTAGAGCTTTCACCTACTCACCTTAATACTATGTGCCCAGATTTCTCAGGGTATAGATCAGGAATAGCCGTGGATAGGGCGAACATGATGGTCAGTCAATACTGATTTCCTTGACTTGGTCTTTGGAAGTGCCCCTACACAATCTATTAAAACCCTAATATAATGGCTAATCAAATATGCTGGTCTATTGGTGAAACGGGAGCAGTAGGAATTTTCGGATTGGGCTTGCCCACCATTTGAGATGTGTGACAAGTCTTACTCAGACACATCTTTTCTGAGTGAGGGCCACCAAAAATGACTCATAATTCTGTCATGGGTTTCTCCACACTAAGTTCAACCCCCCTGCACACGCCGGGACCGATTCTGGGCTATGCTTTATCACTTCCCCATGGTATACCTTGGCCAAAAACAATTGAGCACAACCTTTCCATTCCTCATCTACAAGTGGATCGGGTGGCCGCCATTTTCTTCATGGGCACACCGTTTGGTCTGTAGGAAACATACAGGAATTTGCTCGGGCCTTCCTGTTGCAAACCAATGCCCTCTCACCTAAATTTCCTAAGCTGCTGGGTCGTGTGCTGGCAACTGCTCATTTACCAGGCGGTCATGGCTTTAAAGGTCTCCTTTACAGTCCCTAACTCTATTCATGCTCAGCGGATGGATTTCATTGTTACAAGCGGGTCACTTGTTTGTGCTCAGGGGCTGTGGATTTTCACTAACAGGGAATTTTTAGTCTCCCCGAAGAGGGATAGATGACCTCAAATTCCTTAATTTTGAGAGAAAAAAGATATTCTCCCAACAAAATTTGGGACCAAGTCCATCTCGATGCTCATTCCTATGTGAATGAGTATTTTGACTCATTCACCTGCTCACTGTTTAGATCGGAGGGCTTTCTGGTCATTGATCTATAGTATGCATGCTGGGAAATTCAGTTTTCCTCATCAAACTTCCACTGTCAGGGCCACATGGGAAACTATGGGATCTGGGAGTCTTTTTCCCACTGCCAAATCATTCAACATTAAAACCATGGCAATACCCCCCCTCTAAACGGGAGAGAGTTCTTGTTCTAAACACCAATATGTGACAGTTCCAGAACCAAAATCTGATTTCACAAATTCATTTTGTGCTAGGGGGACACTAATACAATCCAATGCCATCCCCTGATCAATGCACTTAGTTCCTGCGGGAACTCTCAATTATCAAATGGAAAGTGCATCTTCCAATTCAACCGGACGAGCCGTCGCAGCACGTTGTTCCGCATGATTCTAAATGGGTTTTGGGATCTAAACTATCAACTGAAAGTGACACAAAATCCTCCAAAAAACAAAAGGCTAAAGTATACCCCCTTACTTTTCGTGCAATTCCCGTGTGGGATTTCTGTTGAACAGAGGAATGAACTTTTGACCTCAAAGTAACTGCACAAACTAATGGGTTTGACTCATTTTTGGCTCCCCCTTTTGGGTGGATAGCCATGTATCTCCCAACACCAAGACCTTGTAGGTCCTGGCTTCTACAGTGATTGCATGTGAAACGTGTTTGGGCCAATTCCCATGTTTCTGAGTAGCACCATTAACTGTCTTACTCCTTTTCTTGGGAACCTGAATGGGATTTCCCATCTGAGTGCTACCATGAGACGCTGTGTTAGAACCGACTTATTGTTGTATCTGTTGTACCATAGTAAATTCTTGGCTAGGCCACTAGTATGACGTAATTTGTGGGTCAATGCAAAATCGTCGGCCTTTACGGATGCTTCACGCAAACTGTCAATTTGTTTTCATCCAGATGTGTTGTGATATATGTGTCAGCATTTGAAAATCTTCAATACATCAACTCCTAAGTGACCAAAATTTGCCCGACTTCTTTGAAGAGAAGAAGCCAGCACTGGGGGGGAGCGGGTTTTATTTGGTTTTTCTTGGTATGCGGGGGGGGGGCTGGGGTTTTTGTGGTGGGGAAAAAAAACATGCCCTTTACACGGAAAAATCCACATGGGTCTGGTGATATCCATAGTTCTGACAAGGCCTGAATTTTTGTCTATATGCCTTTGGTACCAATTCTGTCATATGCTTTGAAGCATGCCTGCTTAACCCGTATAATCACTACATCTGTCTAATGACATGGCGAATAATTTCGGGTTTTTACCAATGACACTGACTGTAGTAACAAGGTCAAAGACCATTTGAGGCCATTCAAGACTATTGGCAAATTTTCTCAAAGGTAGACGTATATTGTTCTTCTTGTCCGGAAATTTTGGACCAGGCGATATTTTTCGCCGCATCAAAACCAGATTTCGTGGAAGAGTCTGATGAGCTTAGGGTGGTTGCATTTCTAATCGATATGACTGAAAGCTTCTTCTTGTGTATTCTACATTTGACTGGTGTAATGCCAGCTCTGGCGTGTGAGCATGTAAGTTGGAATTGTGAGTGAAAATTACATCAGTCCCAAGGCGCAAAAAAAAGAGAAATAAAAAGGAAAAAAAGGAGAAACAAAAAAAAGGGAAAACAAAAAGACAAAAGAAAGGAAGGCAGGAAAAGAAGGAAAAAAGATAAAAAAGAAGAAAGAAAGAAGGCCAAAAGGTAAAAGAAGAAAAAAAATGGTGAGACATGGAAGAAGAAGGGGAAAAAGAAGAAAGGAAAAAAGAAAAGGAAAAAAGAAGAAAAGAAAAAAAGGAAAATTGTTATTTGGACTGACAAGGAAGAAGAAGGAAAAAAAGAATAAGGAAAGAATAAAAAAAAAAGAAAAAAAAAAAAAAAAGGAAGAAGAGGGGGAACACAAAAAAAGAGAAAAGAACAGGAAAGAAAACAAAAAAAGAAAAGGGAAAGAAAAGAAAGAAAAAGCAAAAAAAAAAAGAACGAAAAGAAGAAAGGAGGGAAAAGAAAAGAGAAAAATAATAAAATTATCTTTTTTGGTGAAAAAAGAAAGAAAGAAAAAAAAGAACCAAAAAGAGGCAACAAAAAAAAAAGAGAGAAGAGGCAAAAAAAAAACAAAGAGAATAACAGAAAAAAAGGGAGAGGGAGAAGAAGAAGGAAAAAAACAGAAAAGGAAGGAAAACGAAAAAAAAAGGAAAGGAAAAAAAATGAAAATAGAAAAAAAAAAAAGGGACGCGGAAAAAAAAGGAAAAGAATGCAAGAAAAAAAGAAGGAGCAAGAAAAAAGAAAACTGAAAGACGGAAGAAAAGAAGGAGGGAATGAGGAAAGAAAAAAAGAAACAAAGTAAAAAAAAGAAAAAAAGGAGGGGGAAAAAAAGGGAAAAAACAAAGTAAGAAAAAGGGAAAAAGAAAACAAAACAAGGAAAAAAAGGAAAAAAAAAGAAAAAAGGAAAAGGAACACACAATAGGAAAAAAGGAAGGTAAAAAGGCAAAGGAAAAAGGAAAAAAGAAGGGAAAAAACGAAAAAGAAAGAGGAAAAAAAAAAAAAAGGAAGGAACAAAAAAAGAAAAAGGAGAAGGAAAGAAAAAAGCGGCCAGGAAAAAAACGCAAGGAAGGGACTATACAGGAAAAATAATAGAAAGAAAACGGAAAAAAAAAAACGGAAAAAGGGGAAAGGGGAAGAAAACAGGAAAGAAAAGAAGCAAAAAAAAAAGAAAACAGGAAAGGAAAAAAGGAAAAAGGAAGGAAAAAAAAAAAAGGTAAGACAACAGGGAAAAAAACAGGAAAAGGACAAAAAAAGGAAGGAAAACAAAGGAGGGTGCAACACAACAAAGTAAAACCAAAGAAAACAAAAAGGAAGGGGAAAAAGAAAAAGGGAAAGAAAAAAAAAAAAAGGGAAAAGAAAGGAAGGACAAAAAGGGAAGCAAAAGGAAAAAAACAAAAGGAAAAACGAAAAAAAAAAAAAAAGAAACAATAAAAAAGGGAAAGGAAGAAAAAGGAAATCTGCCAAAACTGACAAAAAAGAAAACAAAAAAAACGAAACAAAAAGAAATAATAAAAGGTTACAAAACAAAGGAAAAACAAGGAAAAGGGAAGGAAAAAGGGCAATCCCTCCCCTCCCTCCCTTCCCCCCCCCCCTCCCTCCACCTCCCCCCTCCTCCCCCCTCCCCTCTCCTCCCCCCCTTTCTTTTTAGTTGACAATTGCAATTTTTCTTTTCTCTAATTCCATTGCAATTTTCTTTGTCCAGGCCATTTGCATAAGTTCTTTTAATTTGATTGCATCACTTGTCGCCTGTTCCAAAACCTCTTCTATCCTATCCCAAATTGACGTATCCACAAACATTTCCTGGACACAAACTTTCAATAAACTCTTTTTGATATCTGCTTATCATAGCATGTTTTGCATCAAGTCCGTAATGGACTTGGCTAGTTCATTAACTCAGGCTATCTCAGCTCATCAAACTTTCCCCAAGGGAATTTGCCCTCATGAAACTCTGGATCAAAAACTCCATCTTGATTATACTCTAAAAACAATATAACTTGATACACAAACTACAATGGTAGTACATGTAATAACACACAAAATTTTGTCTATGCCAAAATTGATAAACAAGGTTTTACAACATTAATCACACTTTTTAGGTGTGTAAATCTGAACAAAAGGCTCAAATTTTATCTCAAATCAATTCCCAAGGACGAGCCCCCAAGTCTGTTATGACGTCTCGAGACCGTATCAGGCAGAAATACCTTCAAACACAAATAAATGAGCCTTGTGCACAAATGATCTAAATTATATCTAATAAACAATTTTAAGGATCTTTAACTTGATTAGTGGTTTCAAGGAATTGGTATGTCCAAAACAACTTACATAAAATTACACTCCACTATTTAATGTTATCTGTCTTATACTTATGTCCTCAAGAATGTCCACTATTGTTCCACAAGAAGCGTTGCAGTTCAACGATGGATATGACCGCACAGCGAAGACTCCAAAATGACAGCGCACAAGCTCATACAAAACTCCTCAGGTATTATATTCCCAGGGAATCTCTCAGTCCTGAAGGTAATTCCTTGTACAGCAGTGCAAGACGACATGGTTAAATTAAGTCCCTCGCGATAATAAATCCACAGTATATCAAGTCCAAGATAATCACCACGATTTCTATCTGTCCCACAATCGGAATCCCTATTTGATTCCCTAGCACTTTCAGGCTTTACTATTTTAAAGAACGAAAGTTAGACAGTAGATAATACCGCCAAACTCTGCTAGATGGATTATAATATAATACATCCTGGCACTGGCCACTGGTTTAGGAAGCATAAAATCTACCCATTTATTGTAGATTGAACTAGCTATCCATACTGTAATAGCTGATTGCAACTGCTTACGGCGTACGAGACTTAGCTCAAATCTCTTATATACTGAATTTAACAAAAATCCAAGTCTTAAAATAGACATTACATTCATTCTTATGCATAAACATGACCTTGACAACCACATCAAATCAGATTTCACAAATCTAAATTACATTCCAATTAATTATACTAACTTTGTGGGGTGAAATCCACAGATCTTGCAAGGTCCGATCTGTAAAGCATTAAACAAAGTGAGTCAGTTGAGTCAGTCAGTTACTATTTAGGATTAGTAGGGAATCCCCACTCCCATATTGTGCAATCGAAAAGTTGGCACTAGCAAAACAACTAGGGTGGTATTCCCTTTCTCTCGTTTATAGTAAACAACCATACTTATATTATGTCCTGTGAGAAATCCTTTTCTCAAATAAAATTGAGAGAAATAATATTTTTAAAAGTTTAAGCAGACAAATGGAGGCCATATAACAATAGTCTATCTAACTGTTGTATGTTGCGTTATCGTTGACACATCTAGTCAGGACTGGTTTGTGCAGAAGATATTTTGAGTGAAAAGCACAATTCAAGGTTGGTATTGTTGCCCATTAATTAATGCTTGCCCATGGATGATACACCCACACATAATACATTTGTCACTAGCCTTACCTTCAAACTAGCATTGTTTACAAGTGATGCTAATTTCTACAAGGTAAAATTATCAAAAGTTGTGGAGCTCAAATCTTCAGTGTACTCGTCTAAATCTTCCATGTGTATCGATAGACAACAAATCACGTCAATACGAGATAATTCAAACTATTTGCGTTCGGCCAATTTACGGCGTTTACGGGGAAAGTTATTATCCTGTGGGATTTACCAAGGTCATGTGTGGTCCGGTGGCACAGACTGCGAAAAATATTTATCTCAATTGGGATTGCGTGAGGACTAAGTTCACGCTAGTACTGTCCACACCGCCGTATGGTTCAGTGGAGTCGATCAGGAATGTTTATAGTGTGAAAAGATAAACACTGACTGACAGTCAACAGTTACTGGAACTAGGACGGCCCCTAGTAAGTACCCAATGATCGCTTAATTGGGTTATGGTTTGACTGCTATCTGGACTAGACTGTTGACCGTATGGTAAAATTTTATAACAAACAAAGGGGACGTCCCCAGACTTTGAAAGTTTTGTTACCAATACAGTCAGTATCCTCAAGAGCCCGCGGGGAAATAATACTATGTTCATTTGATATCAGGACAAACAAGAAACTAAGATAAGTCAATAATTTAAGAAATGCTCCGAGCAAATCGACTGTGTGAAGTTGTGCTTGCAACAGTACAAAGGACAGGTCATACGTGAAATTGGGCACGTCAAGCCGGGTTATATCAATCTTTTGCATTCACATTTACGAATCACCCAGTACCCAATCATGTCCAAAAACGACGTAAGGTTCCCTGTACTAGTATGGCAACTCCTGTCTCTAGACTGATATTTTGCAATCCATTTCTCACGACCACTGTGAGTCTGTGTGCTCCTGCCACCATTAGGACCATAAATTCCCCTGCAGTCGGTTAAAGCAATGCCATTATCCGGACAGCTGTTTCTTTGGCAACCTACCACAACAGCAAAATATTCGGCATGTTAAATCACACTCCCAATTCTCAAATAACTTTGAAGCCAAATCCGTGATCGTAAACAAATCTTGCGCATTTTACCTGGCAGTTAGGGGTTATTGTAAAATTGAGTAAATATCTAACGGGGGTAGGGTTAGAATATTATTTTTTTCAAAAAACTGGACGCTTAGATATCCAAATACACATTGATTTCTCCAAAATTTATTTTCTAATTATATCGGTTTTTTGTATATTAGAGTAGGATACGCAATTTTTTAAATATCAACTTCCACGCACAGCCATATTCTAGAATCATGCGTGATGAAACGTACGTTTCAAATGTGGCAGGTACGATAGTAATACAGATGAAGAGCGGGGCTGAGTCCCTGTACCCTGATACCTGTACCCTGATAGCGCCAACCATTTTCGATAAGCTACCTATTATTTAGATGACAGAGTGCGTCTTACCGGGGATGACTAGCGTAATAGCGCCAATAAGACTGGCGAACTATAGCTACAGATTTGTTGCCAAGAAAATCGGAAACAAAGTTCAGCAGTGCTTGCTCCGGCAACTAAAAAATTCACACAAACATAGCTCTTCAAACAGCCCAATTTGAGAGCTCGCCCGTACATCACAATTGTGGCATTAAATAGCGACACCACATGCCAGTAGAAGACACTACAAAGGTTTAAAAAAGCAGTCAGTAAAATCAAGTACCCAAGAGGCGTTAAAAGGTATTTTGGCAACATGGAAAAACAATTTCGGACGCGGACAAAACTCCAAGAGGAAAAACAGCCACTACTTAATAGTCTTCAATCCTCTTTGAGGCGGAAGGAAGACTAAAAACAGGACGAGTTCCAGAGGGGAACGGTGGCCAGTTACGTGGCACAATTCGGGAACAGAAAACCAAGGTGTTGACATGTCCCTGACAGAATTCAGTGCTATCTTGCATGTTTGTGAACACAAATTCAAAGCCATCAGACAGGATTAGGCATTACTACTTTAGGCTTGTAGTAAGATATTGATCTGGCAAGTGAAAGATGGATAGCAGGGATTAGCACATAAACAAATAAGAATGGTCTTGGAGCCTGATGACAGCATGCTTTCAAGTTTGGTAAATGCTGGCAGTAATGTGTCAAGCATCCTTTTCCAGAAATTGCCACGAACTGCCACTAACCCTTGCGAACTTTTCCTGTTTTACTGCTTTTACAGATTGTAAACATTCCAAATGATTTTCAACCTGGGGAAGTGATTTCACGTAAGGGTACTTTTCATTATGTGAAATTTTGTATGCCATTATGTCGCTTTAAAGGCAATGAGAGATGGTCGTCATTCAAGTCAAATTGGCAAGTGATAATAAATTATGTACATTGTACCAGTGTTTCCAATCCAAAGTAGATAGGTTACCACATCTAATCATTCAGGATAACAGGTTGGTAAACCCATAATGGCCTTTCACCAAGAAACAGTTAAACATCTGAAATTAATATAAGGAATACTGTTAAATTACCTCAAGCTGTTGCTTGCATTCTGTTCTTCCTTTCAAGAGTAAATCCTGGAAGAATCAATAAAGAAATTCACCTTAAACACAAGCTGTTTTATTTGTCACAATTTGTGTCTGCCCCAATATCTGACTTATATCCTGGGCATGAAAGAAAACAATTAAATGTTTTGACTTTTGAAAATACACACGAAGCAAAACAAGGAATACGGCACTTTCTTAACCTGAAATATGCCACTAAGCTTGGCAAATCCCCTGGTGACATAACACACACCAGTGAACAGAATACAATAGATTCTTTTGTATGCACCCTCAGCAAGCTATAAGGCAGAAAACCCAAGGCAATACACTGATTTTATCTGAATTTTCCTTGTGGAATTTGATCACAGTTGGGGGGCTTACCAAGACTCATATTTTCTATAGTTTTAATTATTTTGGCAAGGAAGTCTGAAATAATTTGCAACAATGAAATACCAGAAAAATATTTTGTGATGCAACTGAGTTTATGGTCAAGGCGAACTGAACCCGCAGAGTTCACTATTATGTTCTGGATCATTGAGACACATCGTTAAAATGTTTGTGTGCGTTGACCGCGTATGAACAGCTGCACTTGCCTTAGTACACAAGCGTTCTTGTAACACTAAATATTTAGTGCGATTGGGCCAATCAGCAAGGTCAATTGTTACTTTTGTTGGCGTTGCTACGCTCAGCAAAAACACTCGCTGCGATCGGCGCAGGGAGACGCGTCTCAGATTTGAGTCCAGACATTAATCCACCTAAACCACTGGACAATTCCGGAGTTGGAGCTCTTGACAAAAATGTTAACAAACAGGACAGATATTGGTTGTAATTCTTACAATATTACTAGGGGAGCTCGGACCACCTCCTTTGCCACCCCCCCAGAACTAAACAAAACCCATTTTTTTTTAGGTTTCCTTTTAGGACCCCAAAAACATAATCAGGATGATCCCAAAAATTTTAAAAAGTGGGGCCCCAAGGGGGTTTATTCAAGGTGGCGTCCAAAATGGCCGCCAATTAATTAGGGTTTTTCACTAAAATGAATTAAAACAAGATATATAAAAAACTTAATTGTCAAAGAAAAAAATCAACGGGGACTCACCATATTGGATAATAATTAACATACTATGGGCCTTAAATAATTTCCTTTCACATGGTTTTAAATTCAAAATGGCGTCAAAAATGAGCTCGCCCAGATAGCATTTTCAACTAAAACGTGTTAAAACAGTTATTTAGAACGAAGTGTCAGGAAGATCCCATGAGATGAAGTCTTAGGGGATAATGACTACATTGGCCTAAATAATTTCATTCACATCTTTTAATTCAAGCTGGCGTCCAAAATGGCTGCCGAATAGTTTTACTACCAATGCATTTAAATAACAAGCGGTATATACGTTAATTGTCGAAGAGGGTTTCAATGAGTTTTTTCAGATGATAATGAATTACATCTGTACCTAAAGAAGTTTTATTCACATGTTTGAAAAATAAAGTGATATTCAAAATGGCCGCAAAATTGAGCCAAAATGGCCGCCAAGTGGCCTTTTCCACTACAATGCTCACAGCAACACTAAATACCACATGACTCTATAACAGGACATAATTACAGTGAAAAACATATCTACATTACATATATATACATATAGTTACATATATAGATTATTATATATATATATATATATATATATATATATGCTCGAGAATAGTTTTGGTAGGTGTATTGGACAAACAAGATTTTCAAACTTGGGGCTGGGGAAAATGATTTGGAGTTATAAAAATTATGGGTCTGGGATTGGGAATTTGGGTAGTTTTTGTTAGAAACAAGGGTTTCGAGCTTGGATTTTATCAAAATTGAGGTAATTTAAGTTAAACTGTGGTCAAAAAAGATCTTA
>JAMKCH010021072.1:0-29033 GCA_023653785.1 Ophioderma brevispina
TCCGGTTCCTCTTGCTTCTAATATCGAGCTTCTTCGCATAATTCTGTTCTGGTATATGGTTTCTTGATGTGCTGAGTGCCTTCATGGCTGCCGCACAGAGCGCCCTTGAGATACTTGTTGCGTGTTACAAAACTATTTAAATGATCTTACAAAACTATCAGCTCTTGGTCAGGACGGCAAGTAGTTGTTAGCAACTAGTTTCTTCTCTCAGCTCCTCACTACAGCCTGCTCCACCAATTTCATCATCTATAACATACATGAACAAGCATTATATCCGGGAATAAACAATAGAGTAAAAAACAACAGGGACGTCCTCAATTCAAAAGTGGTTTAACATGAAGCTGATTGGACTTGGCCTTTCTTCCCCAACTCATGCGGTATCATGTGACGCAATGTTTGCAATTTGAAAATAGCTTGAAATAAATGTATGTGCACACCTAGTCGCTTCTAGAAGATTTTGGCCAGAAATTATGCTCCAGGACCTGGAGCAGTATTTGACTTAGAATACTCTCGAATGCTCCAAGAGCATTTGCCATATTACTCCTCTCTTGGACCTTTGTGTATTGTCAAATAGGCTCCAGGCGTAGATTCAGCATATTCAAATATGTTCCGGGACCATATTTTTAGTTAGGCTCAAGGGGGACCATATTAAAATATGTTCCTGGACCATATTTTTTTATCTATGCTCAAGGGACAATATGACAATATGAGTCCAGAACATTGCCTCCAGGACCAGATAGCCCTGGGACCATGGGTCCTGGAGTTATAATTTTGGGCAGAAAAGAAATCTCATAGAGCAACATTTGACCAAAGTGTGAGATTCTTTGTTGGAGTCACTTACAACAGGTCATCCACCAAAACGCAGCTAAGCTATTGCGTGTAGCATTTTTGCTATTAACCTTTGCAAGTCCTAATAGAGATAGAGTAATAACAGGCTAGAGTCGGATGGCCATCTTGAATCAGCGAGATCACTGGTGGACGCTTGTATGTTTACACCCAAGCCCATTACACTAAAACTACACCATGGAAAAATGCACTTTCTCGTTGATTTCGCCAGGCGACCCTTGCTTATTAAAATGATCCTTTTACATCCAAGAACATGTCAGGCATTAGGTTTATGCAGAAAGTTCATCGTCGCAAAGATCAGCAGTGGGTTTCTGCAGATTTCAAAAAATAGCTTCCAAAATAGCATGGGCTATAACATGTGTAGTTGCTATGACCAGTGTGACCTATTTAACACAGGTAGTAGTGAACCAGTTGTAATATTTTTAATAGTAGGAACTAAGTAATATTCGCAAAAAATAAGCGTGTTCGTGCCCCTTCATAAGAATTACCCGGGAAAAGACCAAGAGGCATGGTATAGGGCCAAAAAGGGGTACGTTTCCTACGTTCAATTTGTAAAGGTCGATTTCCTTGCCACATGCGGGGTCAAAACTAAAGCCCCACCTTGCTAGCCATAGCAGCTGCGCTCAGCAGCAACCAAGTGGAGGATGGCAACAGAGCTGTCTGAGACGCAGCAGAATGGCCAACAATGCCGTAATTGGTTAAGAAGGGTTCCAGCTACGGAAATACCTGAAAAGAAGAAAAAGAAAATCAAACAAACAAAAAGGGAGCTATGAGACAAGAGACGATTTTATTAGTTCCCACATCATTGCTTCCAATGGAGGTTTATGTACAGGTACTGCTGTGAATCGTTAGAGATGAAACTATGGATCTAAAATGACAGTAGTGATACAATTGCCTTTAAGAATGTTCATCTCAACGAAGTTACGAGTCACCATGGGACAAGTACAAAAACTTCCAATGGAGGCAATGCATTGTGGGAAAAGTAACTGTATCTTTTCTTATGAGACAAATCAAAATGGTGTGAAGGTATGGCGATGGATCATTGGCATTATATTTAGATGTTTTTCTTTTTTTGCTGAATTTTTAGAAGGAGATGGCATTTGGGACAAAGCTAGGTAAGGGGGTTTTTGGAGGTCAAAATTGTCTATCAAATTTGCCTTGAAGCAGCATTGATATGACTAAGCATTTAAAAAATGTTACAATTTTCATCCTACAGGGTCGGATCTTGGGTGGTAAGACACTTTTTTAACAAGAAGGGGGGTTTTTAACAGGGGACTTGGATCAGAGGGGGGAATGGGGGTGGGTGATCCAAAGAGAAAGTCCACCAAGTCCCCATCGCCCATAAGTTTAGTGGGTAGAAGGGGCTCTCGTGCACCCCCCTGAAATAAATTCTAATCATTTCTATATCAGAAAAGATGCGTAGAAAACGATTAAGCTAGTTAAAAAAATCCAAAAAATTGTCCCAGGTGATTGCCATTTTTAGGTAAAATTATGCAAAATTCGGTCGGCCATTACAGAAAAATAATAGTTTCTACCGATATCCAACAACAAGAAACAAAATGTTTTTCTAGAGCCATTAAGAACCACTATTGACCTGAATATTTGTATTGTTGTTTTGATTCGGATCCAATATGTAGCCAACATGGCGCCTCAAGATCTACAAGTATAACGCTAACGTGCCTGTTTATTTGTCGATGTCCTAAAATGAATAGAATAAATTAAGGAATATATGTCTTCTCCATTAGACATGTCATATCTGCCTTTTTGCTAGGTGTAATATTTTAACTAACATTCAATATGGCGGCAAATTTGGGGTCCACCTTCCAAATTTTTTAAACTTAGAAATTACCTTATATGTCCCCAAAAATTAGATAATGGTGGAAATAAAGTATGAGAAATGTGCGTTGACAATAAAATAAAAACCCAAAGCTGGTATTTTTTGTTTGGTTAACCTTTATTTGAAATGAGATGGCCGGCTAATATCACAGATTTCAAAAATCCTTGTAAAACGCGGCTTTATTAGCCGACATCTTGAATTTAATAAATCCTACTGGAAGCAAAAATAGGCAGTTATGAGTTTCTAATAATATTAGACATATTTTAATATGCACTTAATCATTCTTTCTGGGTGCTATCCTAGATATACGACAAAAATAGATGTAATATTAGGTCTAAATTCTTTGAACTTTGGCCAATTTGACCGCCATCTTCATTTTAAAACAAACCTAATTGCCAGCTGTTGTTTTATACTGGTCAAAAGAAACGCATATATCTCATACTTTAATGTAACTGTTTATTATTGTGAGATGACATATCCATTACAAGGCAATTTTTCCTTGGTTCAAAAGATTCTTGATGGGGAAAACTTAGTTGTTGCATTGAATTTTAATGCATATCATACAAATAGATATGAGTTACTTAAATTATAATTATATTATTATTTTGTTGACTATACAATTAAATATTACACCGTTTTATGTTTTTACGATCGTTGGAGCGGCCCATGTTGGCTGCCATCTTGATCCGAAGCAAGATAACAATACAAATGTGTCAACAAGAGTTCACAATGTCTCAGAAACAACATTTTGTGGTTTTCTTGTTGTTGAGATATGGTTTTTCCTGTAGTGGCGATCGCTAATTTTGCATAATTTAACATAATAATGGTAGATGGGACAATTTTTAAATTTTTTAACTAGTAACGTTTTCTACACGTTTTTCTGATATAGAGAACATCCAATTGAAATTTATTCAGGGGGGTGCACGCGAACCCCCTTCCTACCCACTAAATAGATAAACTTGACCTATATGTGCACACAACGCATTCTTTTATCTCACATGGATTTATACGCATTTTCAGATGAAAAAATGGGGAATCATTCACTATTTATCAATTTCAGGGTTTTCATAAACCCAATACCACTTTGAAAGGACCAATATCATCCTACTTTTTTAAACTGAGTCGCAAATTCTTGCATCCTTGTTAATGTTTTTGTATCCTTGCCCTATACAACAATGCAAAAATACCATGGCACCATTCGTGAACAGGCCTTTTTAGAACCAATTCAATTTTTCTTGTTTTTTCTTCAAACATGTCCCTTCAAATACTCGACCCTTACTTTCCCAATAGTGACACGTCCCTCCTTAGCCATGGTGTCATACAGCTGTCTCTCCTCACCCTTTAACTCCACTTTGGTGAGGACCACTTTCTTGGGTGGCCAGGTCAACCATCGCCTTGCCTTTCACTTTCCTGAGTCTTGGTGCGACGCAGGGCTATGGCGTCCATCAGGCTTGACAGACGGCTGTAGGCAAGTGAAGAAAAGATAGTGTTTAAGAGAGAATCTAGACTATTTGTACACGATTTGTTTCCACTTTGAGAAATATATTTTTTGTATCAACATCCTTCAATTTTTTTCAATATTAAAATTTTCAAAAAACAAAAGTATTATTTTTCATAAAAAAGTATCTTTTTTGAGTGATTACTTAGAAAGACGGTTTAATAGCAATTTTTGAAATAGGGTCTTGAAATAGCAATATTTGTCATCTTATTTGGCCCAGCTGTTGGTAAAGGATGACTTTTTGTCCTTGAGTTGTAAGTTGTTTTGTCAATTTTATGACTATATGGGACGTAATAAGACCTACTATCTATACTCATTATCTGTGGATGGAATTGGTGGAAAGGAACAGATGGTGGAAGCATTAATAATTATTGTTGTTAAAAACGTACTCTTGAGCATAATCCTGCACATAGGTTCAAGTGCCAGGTCAAGTGCCAGGTCCAAGTGCCACAGAAATATAGAGTGCTCTCCTTTTTGGCCAGTCACACCTGGGATTTTGAAGTTTTTGTTGCAAATAAACTTCTACTTAGCTCAGTTATAGTAGAGCACCGCTCTATATCATTTTTGGTGTTTCATCGATTGTGAGTCCAAGCTCCCACAACCTGTACCCTAGAATTGAATTACCAGTTATCTTTCCCTCACTTTCCCCAATTGATACTGGGGGGGTAGCTGCGATTGTTTTCATGTCGGTTCCTTTCGGGCTTCCGCTGATCTTGAACTGCAACTCCCTCTTTTGCTTCAAAGATTAATTATGATTTGTGCCAGTGACACTTAGTAAAGTACGGCACCTGTGTTTTGCATGTGCACTATAAAGAACATTACTCCGTGATGGCCAAAGCCTGTTCCTGCCTGAACGAATCAAGAAATACCCGCCTTTCTTACGTTTCGTCGCCACATCAACATACTGTCCTTATTTTACAAAACAAGTTTTTCTGAGAAAATCGCAATTCAAAATCTACCGCTACATTTCATGTCTATAAGGGTAGAAAGAAGCACAAAAGAAACATCTACACTTTACTGTTTGAAGAAAACATTTTAAAGTGCAATATAAACCATAAATAAATTGGCAGTTATATTATCTTGAATTATGGCTACAAAGTTATAAGTCTGTTGTACAATCACAAAAAAGTATATTGCAAAATTAACTCATATTACACGTTTTATTTCAAATGTACTTAAAATATATCACTATTGGAAAAGCTTGTTTACGAAATAACGAATGGAAAAATACGTCAAAATAGGTCTGTCATGTGAAATAGTTATGTTGGGATCGGCAAAAATACAACGCTATATCAAACACATCTCAAATGACTGGCGATTTTAAAATATGACAGTATGTGATACTGATATGGATGATTTTGAGGAAAATGACAAAAATCTGTAAATTAATAAACTATTATTAGGCATCCTCATATTTTGAAACTTTGTTGGAATGGCAAGAACTCGATGAACTAAGTAAGTAGACGGAATTTTGCAAAAACCTCAAAATGTGAAATACGACAGTATGTGATGCGGCCGACTTTTTGATAATTGTAGAGCATACTACTCAAATGCACTCTTTCTCACCCGTGATGCAATAGCCTAGCATAGTTCTCCTGCCACCGCTGGTTTTGCCCATTAGCAAACGGTTTCTAACTTGAGGAAGGCCATTAGGGGCCCAGTTCCTTCACACTGGTTCTGATTGGAGTACTCTGTAATCAAGAAACCCGCACACTACAGCGTTACAATGGGCCGTTCCCTGACTACTACTCTTCACCTTCCTACAACCTCTAGATTCAGATTCGTCCTGTTACTTACTTCAAAAATAGGGACAGCAGTTCCCATAGTAGGTCATCCGATTACGTGGTCAAAGAATAAATGAGAGCAATATAATGACCCTAAAGTAATCCCGTATGACCTTTGACTGCTCTCATCTTTATCCTCCACATAGTCACGTTTCTTGATGTATAAGTATAGCCAAGGTGTGGAACTTGATCCATCCCTGCACTAAAAAGCAAGAGTAAGTTGAAAAAGTGTCAGCAAAGGTTGTATACTAATTGTTTGACTGACACACACACACGACACACTCACAATAAATATGCAGGCATGAGGTCTTTCGTTGCTTAGAACCCACCTAAAATCATTTTATACCAGGCTCGGTAATTCTTCAGACCGCCTTGTTCAATGCCTTATATATAAAAAAATGGTTTCCCCCATCTGATTCTTTTCCTTACATGACCTTAATCCGCAGTCCCTTGATTTTGAGGGTCCAGACTGCTACATACGATCTCATCTATGTTAAACGTTAGTGTATGGACATGAAACTTGGAGGTGGGATCAATGTTGATGCCAATAACTTAAGTCACAAGAAGGTAATCAAGGTCATTCAAGGTCAAAGTAGGTCGCATTGGGTAAACTTGGTGTCCTTCCAGACGAAACTTGGTGGCCGGGGGCGATTGACGACAAGGTCATCAGAGGTCCTTCCAGGTCATAAGCACCGCTAAACTGAGGTATTCATCCCCGTGATCGCGAACCCAGGTGATCGCGACGCCCGGGGACCGCCTAGTATTATTAAATACTGAGCCTCTTACCAGTAAGTGCCCACTTCTCAGTGTCTTGAGAGCAAGTACAGCCTTCGTCTGCAGAGCACAGGATTACGAATGGTGTGGGCTTCATCAAGACCTATTCCGTAGCCCATTCACTTTTGTTGTAAATACTGTTCTCCTGAAATGTAACAAAATTATTGTATTAACTGTAAAGCAATGTTTTCATTTAATTTCACTTTAGCATAGGAAGGTCAAGTTGAATGCCCAAACTCCAGGGACTGCCAGCATAGCCGTGTTCCAATGTGAAATGTACCACTTATTTTTGATGTAAGGCCCCCCCCAAAAAACCTTGTTTTTTTTCGCAGTTGGCCGCGTGTATTTTGATTTTTTTGGAGCTACTTTTTCCACATCTCGTTTTTTTTTTATTGATTTTACTGAGGAAATTTGTAATTTTTTTAAGACAACCAGTGCCTCAGTGATAGAAAAATTTCATTTTTTAAAAGTATGGCAAGTCCAAATTAACTATTTTTTTTTAACTAATATTTGCCATCAAATATGATTTGCAACTGTTTTAAACTTACCATTTGGACAATTTGAGGCCATTTCTGGGGGAAATCTTTTCAAAAAATAATTAAAAGAGATGCATTTTGCATTTAGTTTTTTTGTAATACCTACATGGAAACAAACTTGATTTTTTTTTTTTTCCTTATGAGGATTTTACACACTGGATGTAAGTAGGGGTTGGCAAGTTGCAACTTTTTTTTTTAATCGAGTGGATTCTATGGCGCATTTTGGCTCCTGAAAGAATCTAGCAATATCTTTTCACTGAAGATACAAAAAAAAGAAAAAAGGAAACACAAAAAAAAGTTTTGGTTGGTTCCATGGATTTTATTTGTACATAAAGTCAATGGGGATTGTGGGGGGGGGGTGGGCCTGGGTAATATGAGTATTTGCCACATACAAACTAATGACAACCATGTACATGCCCATGTGCTAGGTGTTTTTTTGCCTCCCTTTGTAATACCATAGGTTTTCCAAAATAACCACGTTCATGATTGTTCTAGATAAGGAAAAATGTCCTGTACCACCGAGGGCATGTGGTCCACTCTTACACCAGCTACAACTTTCACCTACTGTTTAAAATTATGTTATAAACAGGAATACACCTCTTTACACACATGAGTTGCCTGCTACAAATATGTGACCCATCTACAAACCTAGGAACAAGTCACAGTGATTTATTCCTCATTTGATCAAAACAGTCACGATATGTCTAAATCCCCAGTTCATTCATCTTTAACAACAAAAGCAAGTATGACTTTAGTTGCCTTTATATACACTAATCCCACTAGCCAAGTACAGTGATGATTTCAAGTCTGACAAAAAATTTATGTATCCCACATTTGATGCAGCAAGATAGTCTTGTACCTGAAGTAGACAAAAGGACTGGAATGCTAAACAAGGTTAAACTGTGCTTATGTCGACAGGTGTCTGCCCACTTTGGTTGGGTTGAATTTGAATAGCAAGGCATACAAATAAGGTCTTGAACCATTGAAGATTCTTATGTGATGGTATCCACCAACAACCTCATGCAACAAGCGGGTTTTTGTTACTGTGACCATGGACCTAATAGAGAGAGGACAAACAAAACACGAGTTTCAAAGACCCTATCACGTTGAAGCCTTTTGTTATTAAAATCTACCACGGATCCAGTAAGACGCTTAAAGGGGATGCCCGATTTAGGATATGAATTTTTTCATCTTGATAGATTGGGCTTCACCCCAAAACCCTATCTGTAAAGTTCGCGACGATATTTCACATCCGTTTGCTGTGAGAGCTAAAACGTGATTTTGAAGCCATAGAGTACTGTGTAAAATTAAATTGGTCGGCCAAAAGGGCAATTTTCACTCATAAACTTCCACACCAAATATCCTATAGCCCTAAAGATAATTTCACGGGTAAATGAGAAAATTGTAGTTTCTTCTGATACCAAAATGTTGACCCTTCCGGGAAAATTGCGGGCTTCTGGGGGCGAGGCTATTAGCGATCGGGCCAGGGACCTTTAACGGTAATGAGAAATTGCCCGCTCAGCAGGAGGGAAAGCGCTCTTCGGAAAGTGGCGCGGGGATTACTGGAAGGATTTTAACCTACTACTACTACTAAACCAAAGTTTTAAATCCGGTTTGGGCCCCGTCAACGCGGGGGCCGGATTCACGTCACAATTGCAGCAACCGCCCTGACGCCTTCCTTCCATTTCACCCGATTCAAGGCATCCTCCCTCCTCAAACCAAACACTCCCACTCTCCTCCTCACTTGTTTCTTTCCAGTCTTCTTTGGACGCCCCTCCTCCTCGAACCGCTCACCTCGAACTCTAAAGCCCCTCTCAACACATGCCCGCCATCCCTCCCCAACACTATGCCCATACCCCAACGTACACGTATCGCCTTCGCCAACGGTCCACCGACTCTTCCAAACCAACACAAAAATATTTTTGTGACCCACTTTGGTAATTTCAGCCAAGCGCAAGAAAACATGGGAGAAATCTATACTACGACAACATAGGCATGAAAAAAATATGAAAACTGTAGGGGGGGGGGCCTGTGGCAAGAGTGATACTTTCTACCGAAATTTTTAACCTTTTGCACCAAAAAACACATAAAACCATATTTGTTGGCATTTTTAGCCTTTTCATTTTTTTGGGGGGGGGGGGAGGGGTTTAAGATTGGGGCGTCTGCCCCCCCGCCTGATTACGGCTATGGTATAGTTTCCTAGGTTTCGACCTTAGGTTTAACAGGTTCAAAGAAGAAGATTCAGAGATTTCGAAATATATACTTTTGGTGCAGTAAATAAACGAGTCAAACAGAACTTAAGATACTCACCTAAAATGCTCCAATTCCAAAGGTAGAGAGATATCGGATTTTGATGGATTTCACTATGACGTAATAAGTAATACAATATGAAAATACTGCATATAGGAGAAACATGATATTTTGCAAAGTTAGTGGCAAATAAATAATATGAAACACTTAAACATTTCTCCATTCATGTAGAGACGTTATGACGTCAATATGAAATATGTAAGTATGTTGGTACTCATTTTGGTATCAAGGAAAGGGAACACCTGCTATCTATTGCCAAACTGAAATCAAATGTGTGTGATATTCCTTTGACGTACTAGGAGTGGGTTGGTATTTCCTCCACGAAATTGGGGGGGAGGGGTGCCAACCGATCCACTAATTGGGGATCACCTTTACCTTGCCTATACACCGGTAGTGTTTTGTGATTTGGGGGCATGAAACGGAACATAAATGTCAATTGGCATTACAATTACATTAACTCATTGACACCGGGGAAAAGGGGGAGGGTTTTAGTAGGCGAAAAGAATAGAAGAGAGTGGTAACAACTCCACCCCCCCCCTTAGGAAGATGAGGGTTAATTGATCTGTATTTCTCATTTAATTAGGTATAAAGTATGATTTATTACACTCATAATTCAGAGATGAACTGACATTGGAGTCAGTTCGACATGGTATCGGGCTATCAAACAGCCACAACGGTAACGAAATTCACCTCACCGGCAGTTAAAATATACAATTTGGTGGGTTCGCCGAGGGAATTCCACTTATGGGCGCGCTTGGGCACCAGTTCAGAAGTTATATACTTTGTTACAGGTACATTGACAGCTGATTGAACTTTCATTACACCGTTTCGCAAGAGTCGGAAGTGATCGGAACTTTTTCATATTATTTTCACAAGATTTTAACCACTTACGGGTCACAAAATCACTCAAAATGCAAGCTTAGTTTCTACAGTCGTAGCTCCACAAAGGAATGACAGATTTTGACAACAACTTGCCAAAAAAAGATGGAAATTGAATGTACTGAGCACTTCCAAAAACCCCTATAGTCCGGTGTCACAACATCCGATCAAATTACAAAGTTTTGTGGAGAGCTTTTCCCGTAGTCAGAATCAACCGCGGCAAAGAGATATATCACAGACGGCTTCGGTGTATTCACATGAATACACATCGAGTGCCTAGCTTTTGTCGAGATGATGGGTAATCGAATTAATTGGTGGTTTTCGCGTTGGTTGTCCTTCTCTCTATTATGTCCATGCTGTGACTTGTTCCGGGTTTGTAAAAGTGGGTCACATATTTTATTAAGTACACCATGCACATGCTGGTACGGAAACACCCCAATACCATGTAAGTTGCAAGGGCTTGACCTTAAACAATAGACTCCTTCAATTTTCGCTCACTCACAAACTAGTGGTCTTGTTTTGGTTGTTCTGAGCATTGCCTTGCCTCCATTGAAGAGAGTTTTGGGAAAAGTGTATTTTCTGCCATTGAGAATAAATTTGCTATTTTTTCTTTGACAATCATTTGCCTAAGCCTATAAAGCACCTATGGTGAGTTTCTAGACAAAATCAAGGCTGAAGATCAAGGTTGTTTTTGTTTTTCCCAAAAGTAGACGAAAAAGCTTCCATAGACTTCATGTAAAAACTTAAACTCCACGGAACCAACCTAAAAATTTATCTTGAGTGAAAAGCTTGCCTGATTCACTTTCAGGCGCCAAAATGGCCATAGAATATGTTCGTTTTACAAAAGATTTGTAAAAAAAGTTCATACTTGCCCACCCTAATGTAAGCTAGTCATTAACTCTATCCGTTTGGTCCAAATCATTAAAATTTTCTCACTAATCTAGTTTCTTTAAGGAAACAGAATAGAACTAAAGAAGTTTGTCATGCTATTTTATATGGGTTCATTAATGCATCCTCAGGCCTCCCCCCCTAAAAAAATAATAATTGTAGAGGTATAGTAAATAAAAAATTCTTCCAAGGCAGATAATACTGCTTACCTTACGTGCTTTGTACTCTGCTGCCAGAGTATTGTCCGTTGTGATCACAACGTCTTGTTCTGATATTAGCTGGTGGTCCTTAGTCCTGTCATTCCCATAATAGTTGTAGATACGAAGATTAACGTAAGGACTTACATGTTCCTCAAACTGATCCTGTCAAATAATGATTTATATTAAAAAATACTGTGTTAAGTTTACTTATTGGCTATTAAGGCCCCCCGAAAAACAAGTTTGTCTCAGAAGAAATGGAAAAATAGCAAATAGGAAATGCATGTTGTTTTTTTTTTAGAAAAATGCTAATGCAAAATGCTGATTTTTTTTTTCCATTTTTGACCCACTTCTCATTTAAGTGGCCAAATTTTAATTTTTTTCTGAATTTTTAAAAAAAAATTCAAATGAGTAAAAACCTGAAAAAATAATTATGCGGACAAAGACCAATACAAAAAGCTGCGGTCTTCTGAGACAAACTTTTTTTTCTTGGCCTATAAATAGTAAGTTAATGATGCTGTTCCACTAAATATTCTCTTTATCTCTTACTTTAGGAATAAGACAAAAATCATTGGTGACTGTGCTGCAATTTCTGTCAATTCAGACACAAAAAATACAAAATTGCAAATTTCTTTCAGGGGTGGAGATGGATGCCGGAAGTATAATGGTTGGAGCAGTGATGAGTTTGTATAATGGAGCAAGGAAGAACGTTCTTAGTGATAGCTGATTGTCGGGCGTTTGAGGTGAAGGTGGGCGTGCATCAAGTTCTGTCATTTCGCCGTTGGTTTGCAGTTGTGAGGATTCAGTGACGAGTGCAAAGAAGGTTTGATGAGTGAGATGTTTGTATGCTGCTGACTTGGTTTTGGTTAGCGAGATGATGGTGGAGGGACTGAGTGATAAGTTTTTGGAAAGGAGGAAGGGCTTTTGAGAGTAAGGGTTTGAAGGTAACCTTGGGAAGACAACAGTGTGGTGAGCGGGGTGGGAGAGGGGGGGAGGTGGGTTATTGAGTAAGGTAGTCCCATGTGGCATGTGTGGGAAGAGGGTAAAAGCAAATTCAGTGTGGTGTGAGAGATGCAGGAAATGGATCCACGGGAGAGAACCAGGGTGAAAGCAGAGTGACCCAAAGTGTGGCACAAAGGATTTTTATGTGTTGTGGGAGGTGTGGGGGGGAGGGAGGGTGTTGTTGGACGGGATGGTGGAATGGGAGGAGGGATGTTGGATGGGGTGGAGGCTGGGGGGGGTCGGGGGACGAGGTCATGTGCAGGGGGAGGGGGTTGGTGGGGGAGATGGATGTGAGGTGGCATGTGATGGCGGGAGGGAGGTGTGGGTGGGTGGAGTTTGGGGAATGTGGTGAGTTGTTGCAAGGGAAAAGATATCATTTGGAAGATTGGGGTTGATGGTGTGTGTGAGCTGTGTGAGATTGGTGATGTTGTATGGGGAGCGTGAGGCATGGTGGCTGGGCAGAAAAGTGGATTTTTTATGGGGGTTCTGGGGAATGACTGAGAGCGATTGGTGGTGTGTGGTGGTGGAGAGATATGGGGGACTGAGGACTTGATGCAGACGTTGGGTTTGGAAGATGGGCAGGGAGTGGACACTTAGGAAGAATGACAGAAAGATTGAGCCCGATTACAACAGAATGGACAATCGATGATCGGAAAAGAAAAGACGCCCCGGTGATGCTTATTGTCAGGCATAGAACTACAGCCTGGCAGAGACAGCCACTCAACCGCAACACTTGGCATAGTTTGGGAGAGGATTTTTACCCAACATTGGGACGATCTAGGCGGCGCGCTGATGATGTATCCATGATGATGATGTTCAATGATGATGATGATGATGATGATGATGATGTTCAATGATGATGATGATGATGATGATGTTCAATGATGATGATGATGACAATGTTCAATGATGATGATGACAATGTTCAATGATGATGATGACAATGTTCAATGATGATGATGATGTTCAATGATGATGATGATGACAATGTTCAATGATGATGATGATGAAGAAGAAGAAGAATGGTTCAGGTGGAACAGAAATCTCAACTTTTCAACAAGGCTGTGGAATCACAAGATGCCCCCAAGTTTCTAGTGATACACTCATGCCTAGGTGACTGACCAGCCAGTTGGCTAAGTACAGACAGAGGGCACACAATAAGGGTTGGTCTTGGTCCTGTTGTATTAGGATTGGTGGAGTCTACACCAGGCACAAGAGTGACACTTGGCCTTGCAGGATCCGCCTTAGAAGAAGCTTTCTTGCTCTTGGTTGGTGCTGGCTTATCCTCTGGCATCTCCAACGTTGGCAGGGCTGTATGAAACGAGGATGTTTTACATGAAGACATTTGGAATTAATACTGATGTACCACATTTTCTCAAGCTATTATAGAAGTGATAATTTATTCCTTTTCAACACCAGTATACATAAGTGGTTTTTGAGGAGACTTCCCGAATGACTTGGGAAGGCATCTTAAAACAACTGAACAAAGGGTAGGCTACAAAAATTAAGCGTTCACCGAATGCATATGTCACCTGCCCTCACGGCTTGTGAATGGGGACATAGGTCACATGATGTCACCAAGGCCACATGAGGTCACCAAGGCCACATGAGGTCACCAAGGCCACATGAGGTCACCAAGGCCACATGAGGTCACCAAGGCCACATGAGGTCACTACCCATGGACCAATGTATACAAGTGTCATGAAAATGTGCGCACATGTGGAAACAGCGGCCAAAGGATTAACATTTCCAACATTTTTACCACAGATACACAGACATATATACACAGGACACATTACAAAAGCAATGCCTATGTGCCACTTGCTTTACAGACAACACAAAAAAATGATCAATGATTTGTTCTTTTACAGAATCGGCCTGAATCTTAGAGAATCACAGAGAATCTTACAGAATCTTAGTGCTTGTACAATTATTTACTTCTCTAGTTAATTTAAAAATTTTGTGGTCAATTTGAAGAATACCATTTGCAACATTTTTTCGAAATAAACATGCAATAAAAGTTAATGATTTGGTACCTAACTAAACAAAAATTTAAGGAGAGATTTTCTTACCTGGGGTTACCATCTCTGCCGCAGATTTACTCTTCTTTTTGCCTTTGTTCGATTTCTTTCCTTTACCTTTCTTCTCCTTGGTTTCAACTTTCTCCTTTTGTTCTTTGCTCTTCTTGGGTTTAGTTGTTTTTGCTGAAATACAGTAGTTGTTAAAGCAATAAGAGCACATTTTTTTTAAGAGCGCCCCAATTTTCTGGATATTTTGAGATTTTTGCACATTTGCATTAGCGATTGACTAGTAAACAATACCTGTGAATTGTAAAGCTCAAAACTCTCTATGCGTTGCAAAATACGGAATATTGTATTAAAATAATTAATATCGGAGATCTCTGATAATAATTCAACGGCTGCTGGAAACGTCCTTCCAATATGAAATAGTCGGGAAATTGTGCCATTTACGGGTCTACGCTCATCCATTAGTTGTTCCGTCAGTTCAGGAGAGTCAAGTCAGAGATCATTTTCATGAGGTGACACTATTTCATCATGGACGGACATAAATTTGGCATTTCCAGCTCCGCCATTAAATTACAATCAGGGATCCCGATTCCAATCACAAAATCGCTTCTTTTATGATAAATACGTATTTTTTAGCATTACCACCCGCAGGTATAGTTAAATAGACAATTACCAACACAACTGTGCAAAAATCTCAAATTTTGAAAATTGGGGGCACTCTTCAAAAAATGTGCTGTTATTGCTTTAAGTTATAATCGTCAATTATAGCTATTGGAAGTAGGAATTGCTTTCGAGCTGCATACCTGACCTAACCAAAAAGGTAGAGAGATGTTTCAAAAGGATTTATGGTAGAATGAAGATATCTTATGAGTTGATTGGTCTGGCTTGAAATATGTTCACTAAAAGGTACCAATTCCTACAGAACTGTTCAGATGAATAGATTTGAAGACTGTTTCAGCAAGGTGGTTCTCATTCTTGAACCACTCTCGCCTGCATCATGATCACCTGCATTGCAATAGACCGATTTGCACGATCCCCATTGCATCTTGTTTTGTCCCCATTTCCATCTGGGAACTGTGACAGCCTCACAAGCTAAAAACATACTTTTTCAGACAAATACCAATACTGGAAAACTTATATTATCTGTTACGTTCAACTAATGTGTGTAATTGGTCCTGCAGGTGACAATTCTTGTACGGTTTACGATCAAAAATACCACCCTGTTTGTCGTAAATTTCAACACCAGGCCTCGGTTGTGTTTTGTTCCTATGATGTTCTTCTACAGTCCTAACGACTAACTCCCGTGAAAGTACTTTGCCTATGTAGTTTAGCACTGTTCGGCAACTGCGAACGAAAAACACATTTTGTTGTAAACATGACCCTGGTAGCAGTTTCCCTGGATGGAACTGGGCACAAAACAAGATGCATTATGGGGATCGTGCAATCGTCTATTAGATTCAATCTATTTTACACTTGACCCCCCACATGACCTTTTACGGCATGGATGCATCAGACCTCTTTGGAATTGGACCTATCATCTTTAATTGAGCAAGTGCGGAAACTAAATGCCCACATACGTATGTACACACATCAAGGAACTAAGAACATCTGGTTTAATTATGCACTATTTAAATTCGCGCTAGTGCATAACATGTTGGTGGATGCGGTCAGTACAGAAATGGCATACACACCACAGAAAATATGTTCTGAAAATTGTGCACTTTATGGTTAATGTAATTACATTTTTCATAAATCTTCGCTCTGTACTCAATATTATTTTAGAGAGTAGAGTTCAGGCTTTCCTTTAATGTCAAGTAACTAGTAATTATGTCTTTGACCTCCTTATCTTTATCATTTTGATTTGACCTTTCTTCTTTGGAATAATTTCTCTTCCATGCAACATTTCCGCCGGCAACTTCGGAGTCATCACTGTAGTTATACCTCCCAGGTTTCTTGGCAGCTCTATTGGTACAAGAAAAAATAAAAACTTTTTTATCAATTTGTACGTCACGATTTGACCAATCCACAATGTAATCCCGGAGTGTTATTGCTATTCCCCAGCTACCAACACGCATATGTGCTGGAGACATGGCCTTCTCAGTGGCCTGTTCCCAAACTATGGAATAATTCCCCATTCATGGTCCTTAGCGCTCCAATGGTTGACAATTCAAATCTCTGCTCAAAACCAGTTTGTTTTCATATTGTGTAATTCTTAGGTTTGCTTTTCTTTTGTCTTGTATCTTCTCTCTTTTTGTTTATGTGCTTTGTATCCTGTGGAAAAGGTGCTTATAATTTTGTTTATTATTATTATTATTATTATTGCAAAGCCCTTATTACTACTGTGCTAAATACATTGGTGGTTAACAATTAGAACAGCATCCTTGTTGTCTCTATCTTGGTAAACACAAAAAGTAAAAATGGGGGATTTCAGGCTTAATTCTCGAGGACGAAATAAAACAAATCAAAATTGTCACTGCGGGTAAATCAGGGGGGTCCAAAGACAATCTGAACAAGCACCTTAAATAGAGACAAACAAATGTAAAATACATGCCTTCTAGGTCTACGAGAGCTTGATGCTACTGTATCTTCTGACACCTTCACCTCCTCCTTAACACACTCCCTTTTTCATCATCAAGTCGACAAAATTGTTGCTGATGGCTTCCCCTTCCCTGCGCACCAGTCTCCATTTCACAAGTCAGAGTCAACCACACTCTCTACTACCGTGGCCGTTTCTACCTCCATGACGGGGCCGGAACATCCAGTGGCTCAGCTTTACTTCTGTAGGAATCGTGGTCCTCTGTTCTCATGAGGCACCTGCCCCGCAAGCCGCCTTCTCATTGTCATTGATGCTTTCTTGTCATCA
The DNA here is from genome assembly GCA_023653785.1 of Ophioderma brevispina. Lineage (NCBI taxonomy): Eukaryota > Metazoa > Echinodermata > Ophiuroidea > Amphilepidida > Ophiodermatidae > Ophioderma > Ophioderma brevispina. The sequence continues at coordinate 17,442 of JAMKCH010021072.1, forward strand.
TCAATCCTCTTCAGTCTATAGAAAAGAGTCTTCTTCCTAAAATGATATATGGTAGTTGTTTTTTTTCATTCCAGGGTACAATAACTGGCTGCTTTACGTGAATATTTTCTCTTTTCTGAGCACTGTTAGCCTTAAAGGAGACCCGAATAACAATAATATTATACATATACTCTAAAATACTATGACTACATATCGAGTGGGTTCATCGAAAACAAAATTTATTAACCTAACAATGAATTAAAACATCTAGTCCTGACCATGTGCCATTTAAAAATCGCGCTATTGTATACTGTTATGCGATGCGGCCGGCACGTTTGCGTCATACAACCCATAGGCAATACACATATGACAGCATCACATGTGAAGGTGTATGACGCTACTGTGCCGTTCGGATCGCATAACACGTATACATATCCCATCTACACGAGCGCGATTTTCAAATAGCGCATGTTTCGTAAAATGTTTTTTATTCAATTTTTTATGGTTGTGGATTCCCGTTATCCTGAAACTACTCATATTTGGTTAATAATTTATTTTTATAGTGTATATTGTCTAGTTATTCTTAGGTTCAAGGTTCTCCTTTATGGGGCTATTATTTATTGGGTTATAATGAGAAACAGTATTCTCAAGTTTGGGAGAATGTTTGAAGATATTTTTTTATACTGAAGGTGCTGAATCAGATTTTTTTGTCCACATCTGGAAAATGTGCGACCAAAATAAGTGGGAAATTTAGTAAGAGTGATAAATTCTAACTAAGCCAAATTGTGTTTAAATGCTATCAATACATTGGTCTTTTTTGAGAGGAGTAAAAAAGGTAAGTTTGTCTAGGTTCCGACCCTTTAAGACAAAAGCTATTTTTTCCAAACATAAAATTGACGGACAAGGAAGAAAATAGCAAGTGTCCAAAGATTGAACCTCAATTCAATATACGTGTTGGAGTAAGTGTCCGTACGACAGTAATGACTAAAATAGCAGATTTTTTCCTTCTAGTTGCTACTGGTCTTAGTATACTTGTGGTAATATGTATAGGATACCTAACTTGAAACGCACATACAAAAATCATGATTTTTTGTGGATTTTGTTTTGATTTTCTGGTTGAGCAAATCACTGATAGTGGCCTTTAATTAAACGGTACAGCCCTCTTAAGGTTCAATGTCATCCTGTAGTAAAACTTATACCGTGCTCTATCTTGACAAAACCGTGTCAAATTGTTCCTCTTGCCTTCAAATGTTTGGCATTTGGTTGCATATTTGTGGGGCAAATGCCACAGGTAGTGCATGGACTCTAGGGGATTCACCAAGTTTACCGCAAAACTGTTAATTGACCTCACAACTGTTTATATAGTTTTCACCCAAGTATTTTATTATTCACTATGATCCGAACATAATTATTTTCTACTTCATATGACCAGAGCAATCCATTTGACACCAGTGTTCCAACATTAATATCACTCGATAATTTTATCCCCCAGGATGATCTTTAATCTTATCAGTGCTACCCACCCGCAGGTAGAGTTAACTAGACAATTCCAACACAACCGTGCAAAATCTCAAATTTTGAATTGGGGCACTCTTCAAAAAATGTGCTTGTATGTGGCTTTACGTTATAATCGTCAATTATACATTGGAAGTAGTAAGTCTTCGACTGCAAGACCTGACGCTAACCAAAAGGGAGATAGAATGTTGTTCACCATCACATGAATTTAATGGTAGAATGAAGATATGAGTTATGATTGGTCTGGCTGAATCTTGTTCCTAAAAGGTCCAAGTCCAAAGAACTGGGCAGATAATAGAATTTTGAGACTGTTTCAGCAAGGTGGTTCTCATTCTTGAACCACTCTCGCCTGCCATCATGATCACCTGCATTGCAATAGACGATTTGCACCGATCCCCATTGCATCTTGTTTTGTCCCCATTTCATCTGGGAACTTTGACAGCCGCACAACTAAAACATACGTTTCAAGCATAATACCATCACTGGAAACTTAATTATCTGTGACGTTGCACTAATTTGTGTAACTTGTCCTGCCGGTTGACATTAGTGTACGGTTACGCTCAAAAATCCCACCTTTTGGTCGTAAATTCAACACCAGTGACCTCGTTAGTGTTTTGTTCCTATTATTGTCTTCTCATTCCTATAAGAACTAACTTCACGTAAAGGTACTTTGCCTTGTAGTTTAGGCACTGTTCGCACGCGCACGAAAACAACATTGTTTGAACCATGCACTCTGGTACAAGTTCCTGGATGGAAATGGGCACAAAACACGATTGCATTATGGATCGTGCAAATCGTCTATTATGTATTCAATCTATTTTACAACAATTTGACCCCCAAATGACCTTTTACTGCAATGGATGCATACACCATCGTTTGGAATTGGACCTATCTCTTTAAATTGGAGCAAGTTGCGGAAACTAAATGGCACACATACGTAGGCCACACAGTCAATGAACTAAAACATCTGGTTTATTATGCACTATTTACATTTCGCGCTATGTATAACATGTTTTGGGATGCGGCAGTACAGAATGGATAACACACACCGAAAATAGTTATGAAAATGTCCTTTATGTTAATGTAATACCTTTTCCATGAAATCTCTCAATGTACTCAATATTATGTTAGAGATTAAGTTTCAGGCTTCCTTTAATGTCAAGTACTATATTATGTCTTTGACTCCTTCTCTTATCATTTTGATTGACCTTTCTTCTTTGGAATAATGTCTCGTCCATCAACATTGCCTCATCTCGGAGTCTCATGTATTATACCTCACAGGTTTCTTGGCAGCTCTATGGACACAGAAACACAATAAAACGTTTTAAATCATTTGTAGCGGCACGATTGACCAATCCAAATTATTGAACCGAGTGTGTAATTGCGATTTCCCATCTACCAACACGCTAATTGCTGGAGACATGGCCTTTCAGTGGCTGGTCCCAAACTTAGGAATTAATCTCCCATTCATGTCCGTAAGCTCTCATGGTTACAAAGTCAAATCTCTTCTCAAAACCTATTTGTTTTCATAATTGTATTCTTATGTTTTGCTTTCTTTTGTCTTCAGCTCTCTCGTTTTTGTTATGTTCTTTGTACCTGTGGAAAAAGGTGCTTATAATGTGTGTTTATTATTATTATTATTATTAGTTGCAAAGCCCTATTCACCTACTGTGCTAATATATTGGTGGTTAACAATTAGCACAGCATTCTTTGTCTCTACTTGTAAATAATGGATTCAAGGCTGAAATTTCAGGACGAAATAAAAATCAAATCAAAATTGTTCACTTGCGGGTAAATCAGGGTCCCAAAGACATCATGAACAAGCACCTTTAAAAAGAGACAAACAATTAAAATACATGCCTTCTAGGTCTACGAGAGCTTGATGCTACTGTATCGTTCCCGACACCTTCACCTCCTCCTTAACACCCTCCTGGCCCTCTTTTTCATCAGTCAAGTCGACAAAATTGCTTGCTGATGGCTTCAAGCTCACCTTCGCCTGGCATCAGCAAAGCACCATCTCCATATTCACAAGTCCAATCACAACACTCTCGTACTTAACCAAGAGGTTGTCCATTTTTCTACCTTCCATGGCAGGTGCTCCTGAACCTGCCGATGTCTATCTTGACTTCTTGTAGGTATCGGGTCCTCTTTTCTCATGAAGGCACCTGCCCCGCAAGCCGCCTTCGCATTGTCATTGATGCTGCTGTCATCATCATCTCTCAATGTCAGAGTCTTCTTCCTAAAATGATATATTGTAGTTTTTTTTTTTTTTCATTCCAGGAGGACAATAATACTGGCTGCATTTTACGTGAATATGTTTATCTTTCTGAGCACTGTTAGCTTAAAGGAGAACCCGAACTGAACAAATAATATTATACAATATCCCTAAAAATAACTCTTGACTACATAGCGAGTGGTGTCATCGAAAACAAGAATTTATTAACCATAACAATGAATTCAAACCATTTAGTCTGACCATGCTCTATTCGAAATTCGCGCTAGTGTATAACGTGTTATGCGAATAACGGCCGGCACGTTTGCGTCATACACGCCATAGGAAATACACCTTATGACCGCATCACATGTGAAGGTGTATGACGCTACTGTGCCGTTCGTATCGTCATAACACGTATACATCTCCATATACACTAGCGCGAATTCAAATAGCGCATGTTCGGACAAATGTTTTTAGTTCTTTTTATGGTTAGTATGATTCCGTTTATCCACGACACTACTCCATATGTGGTTAATAATTATTTTTATAGTGTATATTGTATAGTTATTCTTAGTTTTCAGTTCTCCCTTTAAATGGGGCTATATATTATTGGTGTTAAAATGGAAACTATTCTCAAATTTTGGGGAAGAAGGTTTGAAGATATTTTTTCTAGAGCTTGAAAGGTCTGCATCCGATTTTTTTTGTCCAACATCTGGAAAATTGGTGCGAACACTAAAATAATGGGGGTAAATTTTATAGAGGGATAATTCCGAAATCAAGCAAATTGTGTTTAAATGCATATCAATAACATGGGTCTTGTTGTAAGGATTAAAAGGTCAAGTTTGTCTAGGTTCCGACCCTTTAAGACAAAATCTATTTTTGTCCAAACTAAAATTGACGGAAAAGGAAGAAATAGCAGGTCCCAAGATATGAAACTCCATTCATTACGTGTTGTATAAGTTCCGTACGGACAGTAATGACTAAAATAGCAATTTTGTCCTTACTAGTTGCTACTGGTCCTAGTATACTTGGGAATATGTTAGGATACCTAAACTCGAAACGAAATTACAAAATCTGATTTTTTGATGATTTTTTTTTGATTTTCTGGTTGACAATCACACTGATAGTGCCTTAATTAAACAGTACAGCCCTCTTAAGTCATTCATCCTGGAGTAAAACTTATACAGTGCTCCGATCTTGACGAAACCGGTGTCATTTTCCTCTTGCTTAAAATGTTTGCATTTGGTTGCATCCTTTGTGTCAAATGCAACAAGGGTTTTACAATGGACTATAGGGTCACCAAAGTTTGACCGGAAAAACCTGTTAATATTGACCTCAAAACTGTTTATATAGTTGTCACCCGAAGTATTTTATGATTCACTATGATAGAACAATAATTATTTTCTACTTCAGTATGACCAGATCAATAATTTACACCAGTTTCATCAAAAATAAGGGTAGCACTCGATAATTTTATCCCCCAGATGATCTTGAATCTTATCAGCTACACCTGTTTAACTAAGGTCTAAACTACACAAACGATACCTTTTTAATCCTTACCACAAACCATGTATTATATGCTTTAAAAACACAAGTTGCTTGATTTCAAAATTACATCTCCAAGTATCTTGCACAAACATAGAGCTATGCTGCCACCCCATGAAAAATCATCACATCAGTCGACTGCGCACGCGATCGCAAGTTTCCTCCAGTCACTTCTGTTTTGGCCAAGTTGGAGATAGACTTTGGTTGCAACATGTTGTTTGTCATCCCCAAAAGTCTTTTGGAGGATGTAGGAGAGATATGATGTTATCGGTCGGCCTGGCTTCCTCTTGCCATGCGGCGGTGTGTAGAAAGCATATCTCTCCCACTGGCATCCTTAGAATATTACCAAGAAATGTCAGCTGTCTCAGTCTTACTCGGTCCATCAGAGGCTCCGTACCTGTAAACACATAGATTTGGCATTGGGACACGATCAATGCGCTTGAAACTTCAGCCGTTGATTCTGTCGGCACAGGTTGCAAAAATTGACCTTAACTCTCCAAATTGTTTTGTCAGCACCCAAGATTCGCACCCATCCAAACATACTGGCACGCATGTTGTTTGAAGAGCGTACCTTCATTTGATTGGTATCTTTGACTTCTCCATACACCTCCACTTCCCAAATGCTGACCAGGCAAGGGCTTTTCGTCTGTTAAGGTCTTTATTAAAAGTACAAGATCATTAGCCTGGACCCTGCCAAGATGGATTGCCTTCAAGCATTTTCTTCTGGAATATAAAACAATTCTGTGGCTCACCTCCAATTCAAACAATCACTTGGTCTCGGCTCGGTCAATTATCTTTGGTGTCGGGTGTGAAGGGGGATTTGGAAGAGGACATCTCCCCCGAGGAAGTGCCAATATTAGTTGCGGCGGCTTAAAACTTCCACCATATCTCAGGTGGGGAAAGCCCCCTCAGACCCCCTGCACCACCTCAAACACCCCCCCAATCAAAATAATACCTCTAGCTACCCCAGTTTTGCCACCATCAAGTCGTCAAAAATGTATAGGCCTATAAGTTCTGTTTGTTGACAGATCAGAGAAGATGAAAAAGGAGATGGCTCGGTTTTGAAATCTCATTAACCCAGAATTACTCTCTTCACCGGCTCATTGTGTTGAAACTTCAAGGGCCGCTCAATTGGACCTTTGAAGTAATCCTGTTCATCCACACCCCCCTCAAGCTTGGCCAGTCGGGACAGTTTGTTGCAACAGGAAGTAATTGACACACTGCTACGAAAACAGTTTAATTAATTTCCAGCTAAATGTTCTCTGCTTTTAAAGGACCTCCATGTTTGTTCTGACCGATAATTATTTTATTCGTTGGCAGAATAAGGAACACTGTGACTTTTTTTAAGGAAAGAAAACAGAAGCTTACCGTACATATTAATGTTTTGGGTCAATACAGATAGTCGTTATTATTAGCATAATTTAAACTTCTCAGATTGGTTCCTGTGAAATATGATAGATATGATGACTGTTAGATACATATGCATTTTGAATATACCTCAACACAGACCTGTTTTGTGTCCGACATGTCCAAGTGTCAAAATGCTTTTGACATTTGGGGTCAAAGTTTGTACATGATAACGTGATGTCAAAGAGTACGTTTCGCTGTAGCTGGTCCCAACCAAAGTGTATACAACTGTGCAAATACCCAGTTTGAACCCTGGTAATTGGAATATTTCGGGGATTTAAGTGACAGTGTATGTAATGTTCCTCAGCAAGTAGCGCAGGTCGTTGATCCAATCAATCGGATTTCAGGCTATTAATATTAACAGTTTATCTTTGGGAAGTAACAGTTGACCATCTCCTTCTTTCTCATCTCTCTGGACAGAATTATCTTACATCTTTTTGGTGGAAATTGAGTACCACAGAATAGATATTCTCACAACCCCTTTGAATTTACAATATTTCTTTCAAACTGCCTAAAATGTACAAAATCCAAGCATAATCAGGGACTTATTTTGAAAAGGCGGCGAGTTTAAAAGCTCTTCTGAAATCCCATAAGAGCTGCATGTGGAGCTGTTTACGAAATTTAATCCAGTGTTGAACGTTTACACCAAACATACACCTATCGTGGTTTCGAATTCCGCTAACTCTCCCTCTCCCAAACAGCTTATTCTACTAGTGGGACCGTTCCTTAGCTAAGACCTGCTGCATATTTGTAGCCAAATCAGAAAATATGAATAAATGCTTGAAATGTGCACGAAGCTTTCTGTGAAATGATATTCTAACTGAAACGTACGTTAAATTGTTCTAAACGTTGCGTTTTCCATTCACCATTGTAAACCCGGCGGCCCGGTCACAGTTTGACACCTCAGGCCTCATTTTGGTCTTGACCCGAAGTCGTGTCTATATAGGCGTGGCTAAAGTCAATAATGTGTCATAATGCGATTACGTGCCCGATTGGTTCATATATAATACATTAATTTTATGCGCCTATGATGTAGTACGATAACATTTATCCAGTAATAAATTCTGAAGGCTTTTTAATTACAAATTGTAGGTACAGTATTTTAAAGTTTGTATAACGAAAGCGACACGCTTTTTTAACTAAATTTACTACTCCTTTCTAAGGCGACGATGTAACCTGTTTCAGAGCGCTCAACAGGCGCGTTAGAAGCGATCGCGTGACGCCCAAAATACAGTCCCTGAGCCGTTTAATTTTTGGGTTTCCTTGAAAAGCTCCATACAATTTGTTGTTTTTGTTCATTTTAGCCCAAATCATAATGCTTATACCATATAGTTTGAAACCAATTTAATTTATTGAGAATTTTTGACCTTTTACAGTCACTTTCTCAGTTGTAGTCAAACAATTGCGCACTTACTTAATATATCCGACCACAAAAAACGGTTTTTGTGTCAAGCACTATTTCACTTTTATGGGTGTTGTTGTCATGCACCATCCAACCTCCAAACTAACCTCTTCATTAATCTCCCTGACTAGTTCTGTGCTTGCTCCGCCAGAGGTTTTTCCACCATGTAACAAAAAACAAGAAATTTGGGTCAAATCAAGGCGATTACTTCTAATGTCTTCCCCAATCCCATCTCGTCTGCAAGGATCCCGCCGTGACATTCGGAGGCCTTGTCTGTGATGAATTAGTGACAGTTTCAGGATACATGCCGTTGTATTCTTTCCAGAAGGGTGGCATGTCCTCGATTTTTTTCCCTAACACACTCCATGGAGAGCTTGCATTTCTGATGGGAATATAGTTGGTCTTTATGGCCTTTGAATAAAATTTTTTGAAATATGTTCTTAATTTCAACACCTTTTGCTTGGTCAGTCCAAAACAACTTCCTCTTAAAGCAATATTGCACATTTTTGTTTTTGAAGATCGCCCCCAATTTTCAAAATTTGATATTGTTTTTGGGCACAGTTACGTTTGTAAATGTCTAGAACTATACCTGCGAACAGAATGCTAAAAAATGCATATTATCATAAAATACGATTTTTTGTAATAGAATTGGGATCCCGATTGGACCTAACGGCAGAGCTGGAAAAGCTACGTTTATGTCCGTCCATGGTGAATAGTGCCACCCCTTCGAGAAAATAACCTCTACTTGACTTGCCCAACTATTAAAAAACAACTAAGGGATGATCTGTAGACACGTACATGGCCCTTTTCCCGGCTATTTTCGCATTGGAAGGCCGTTTCCAGCAGCCGTTGATTATTATCGTGATCCCCGATATAATTATTCTAGTAGAAAAAACAATTCCTTCGTTTGTGCACACAGAAATTTTTTCGATCTTAACCATTCACAGTATAGTTTTCTAGCCAGTTAACCATGCACCGTTTAAAAATCTCCAAATTTTTGAAAAATGGGGGTCACCTTCAAAAAATGTGCTAATATTGCTTTAATGCCTTGAAGGTGCAGTCATTCATTTTTCTTGATCTAAAACTACTCTTTAGGTGGCAAAACTCTCCAACTTTTGATGATTTTATACACGGCTTGGTACAAATTTTTCTTCTAATCTCTCCTTTTCTGCGCACATTGATTCTCCTTGCAACAAAATGTCTCACCTAGTTGGTTTTCTCATCAGATGCACCAGGAAGATGCACTTTTCTGCTCTTTTGAATCTTTACAGGGCTCTTGTACTACCTCACCTTGTTTACTGTGCTGTTGTTGGGCTCCTTACAATACCAGTTACATTGATAGACTTGAGAAAATTCAAAGAAAAGTAACTCGTGTTCTCTTTTACAGGAAAAAGCGTCTTGTGGAACGTGTTGAATATCTTGATAGGCTGTCTGAGTTTGGTTTGCTTGGAGTGGCTGATTTGTTCAATTTTCAGCGTCTACAATTTTGTTTCAAGCTTCTTAATGGTATTGGTCCTTCTTCATTTTTGGACTTTTTTCGCAAAAGTCACATCTCAAATGTGCGATTTCTGCATTGGAGAGCAAGAACTAATTCTTTCCTTAATTCTATGTTTGTTAGTTTTCCCAGACTTTGGGAAAGTATACCAGTTGATATTCGTAATGCTGATTCTGTGTCAAAATTCAAGTATTTGTGCAGACAACATTTCTTTCAAACTAAGTTGTCATTTTATATTAGGTCAAATATCAAATATATTAGGTTGGGCTTAATATATTTTTTTCTATAGGTATTGTGCAATTTTTATACTGTATGCATGTAGGAAAGAAATACACTACTAGTGCTTTGGGCTTATTAAAGCCCATATTTCTTTCCTGAGTCACTTTGTCTTATATAATATATGTTTGTAACATATTTATGTTTTCATAGTGGCTCAAATAAATATTATTATTATTATTATTATTATTATTATTATTATTATTATTATGGGGGGTCGATCCTTTCACAGAATTAAGGTAAATTATGTGGAACAGACTTTTGCTTAAGTATCCTCCAGATCATCCACGCATGTGAAGAATACAATACATGTACCTGTTTTACCTGAACATTTTTAAAAGAGTTTGACGTGTGATTTGTTTACGCGCAAGCTGCTTTACACCTTCAGCATTCTGTTTAGAGCCCAGTCATGGACAAATGGAAGAATTTTAGTTTTGAGGTGCGAAGGTATCATGCGCAGATACCGCGGATAACTGTGCGTTTGTTTGCGCTTATTAAAATCGCTCATCTCTACGCCTGCGTTCCTGTTTTGCTGCATGCCGAATGTGGCGCAGATTTTTCTTGCCGCCCAACAAGACGCCCAATTTGAAAAAGTGGTTCAGTGGTTTTCGGCGTGTAATGGAAAAAATAAGTCGGTGACCCTCATTTTTTATTTCAAAATTTTAAAGAACGACATCGGGACCTCAACATATTTAGAAATTACAAAATTTTATCGAGAAGTTTTTATTTTGTAGGCGATCGAAACGTCAAATTTGGACTTTTCCCATAGACTTGCGTGGTTTAAAAAGTGACAACATACCTTTTTTGTTTTGGCTATAGCTCAAAAACAAAGTCGGTGACCCCCATTTTTTATTTCAGATTCTTAATCAGCACCATTGTAAATATCATATGTGAATTTTGGAAAATTTTATCGAGTAGATCACTAACACGTCAAACCCCTTAAGATCCATGAGTGCAAGAAGATCATCAGTGCAATAGCTGCCATTTGTCAGAAATTCCCATCAATTCATACTATTATGCCTGTTGCCTGAAGAATAATTTCAAGAGCCACTGACTTAAGGAAAGACAAAATGAGTTATCCTGCAGCACACAGATGTATCACACGGCAGCTATTGTGCTTACGACCCTGTATAGCATTCACACAGAGATTTCTGCAGGTGATTCTTCTGTATTCTCTTCATGCTTGGGTTGTTCTGGAAGACAGGTCTGGCCATGATAACCTATTTACCTCCCGTCAGTGGCGTCACTACATTTTTTTTTCTTTCCCCCAAACTTGAGCCTACCTTGTCAAAAGTGATGGATGTAACTGTAAAATTACAGTTCAAGTAAAATGGCAAATTCTGTCATATTTGTCTATTTCGCATTAAATTGCAAATTTTTGTGCGCATTTACCAATATTTGCCTGAAAATTTCACTTCACCTTCCACCTAAACCTTTCTTCCCCCCCAAAAATGATCCTGCCACAACTGCCTCCCCTGTGTCATATTTACCAACCTTCTTTAAGAAGTGCTGTTCTTTTAGATTAGATTTTTGTGGGCCGCCAGCTATAGCTGTTAGGACCACTTAGCAATCTGTTGTGCGTGTGTATGTGTGTATGTGTGTGTGGATGTGTGTGTCACAAATTGTTAAATTTTTTTTAAATTGACCTCAATTGAAAAGTTTCACTTCAATTGGAACCAAACTTCTGTCATAGGTGCACAATGGGATCCGTCATATGTTGATGAGGTCAAAGGTCATGTTGAAAGGTCAAAGGTCATG